>SNQJ01S0006866.1:173551-216075 GCA_010110895.2 Picea sitchensis | reverse complement strand
AATGAACAATAGTATAAGAGTTACACCAATACACCATAATACACCATGCACAATATATGAGAAATAATCAATAGTTTATTGTTCAAGGGAAGTAATGACTTCCAAAGGTAGCTACAGCTTCCAAATATAAAGGGAGGGATAAAACTCCAAGAGGAAGATACAATCCTCCAATATGAAGAGAGAGTTGAACTCTCCATCCTTTCCCCTTCCTTCCACCCAAGAATATATGAGATAATAAAAATTTACATTAAATCATCACCATCAACCAATCATCACATAGAACTTGATAATGCTTCCTGAGACTTCTTCAATTTCTTAAATTATTCAATTCTTGGAGTACTCTAATCCTGTAGATAATATTACTCAATGTATTCTCCGAAACTCCTCCAATTTTCACTCCTTGAATCCTCCCCAAAAAGAGGTTATAGAAAGAATGGTAGACTTTATTCAATTTTGGTCTGTTCAGAAGACCCAACTTGTACAGCATGCCCCACGCTCAATATTTAACATATGATTCTGAAACTTGCACACAAGAAACTAAAATCCATACTCTTTCCAATGGAAGTGGTCCCACTACATTTGGATTCTGTATGAAAAAATTATGACTGTTTTACCCAGAACACCTGTTTATTGACTAGCTTCAGGACTGGTCACAAACCCTATCTTCCATAGAGTGTATCTCCACAATTATAGTGAATCAAGAGCTGAAATATTTACCAGAGGTACCTTGATATGTATTCTCAATACCATAGCGATTTAACTATTTGAATCATTCTAGAAAAAACATTATAGAAAAAATGGTAATATGACCTGATAATAACATACCTTAGAACACATCACCAAAAGACTCCATCCTCCCTTGAAACCCAACCTTCTTTTCTTCTTATTACCTCTGAAATTCGACTTGTATCAAATGAATGTATAATGATGTTTATTTATACTATTTATGTCACTTCCTTTTAACATTAGGGCCGACCTGGCACTTTCTTAGTTTGTAATTCTTTTCTTTAATTATCTTCAGGGCCTACATGTACTTCCTTCTTCAATTCACTTTGTCATATTTAAAAATTAATTTCTCCTCAACCATGAGGATCCACGTGACGTGCCACATACCACCAAACATAGAATGATGTATACTATCCATTCATGGGTGTTGTAGATAAGAAAATAGAATGATGTATACTATCCTGAGTTGCAGATAAGAAAAGAAACAAGAATTAAACTGACTTGGAAAACATGAAGTTAATCCCTTCCATCCTGCCCGACTACATCCCACCTCTGGCCAGTGCGGTGAATCATGAAAGTGTCCCCAAGGACTTCGACTACACCTTGGTCACTGCGTACCTCCCAAAGGGGATACACATAGGCAAGCCTCAGCTAGATAAGATCATGACATTAAAGATCAATGACTTTAACCTAGGGGATCGCAAGAACTTTAGCATGTTCTCTCCTCACAGGTATTTGACTAGGAAAAAGGGAAAGAAGTCGAGGATAATCCCCCAACCATGGACTATGGACCTCGCATAGTCCACCATCCTGAACGTGATGAAAATACCCCATTTTGGAAGGCACTAGGAGGTTAACACATGAGTTAATATCCTGTTTTAGAGATTCCATGGTGGTTATTTGTGGCTAGACAGATGCATCATCGTCGATATGGCATTGATCCATTGGATCACTGGATTGAGCATGCAGGGACTAGACCCACAAGACTTCTACCTAGGGAAGGTTGTAGACCGCACCCTGGTGTAGAATATTAAATATACATACGGAAATGTAGAGAAGGGGAAGTGAGGCTACAAGGTAGCCTCTATCCAAAATGGCAGAGTGGGCCTTTCTTGCCAGTTGATTGTTGGTAAGCTAGTCTAGAAGAACAGACCCACATAGGTCATAGGGTTTGTTGTTGACCTCGCAGGGAAATGTGTGGAGGGTCTACAAATGAATTGGGAAAAGTACTTAGTGAACCAGATAGATAAAGACTGCTGCGAAGCTCAGAATCAGGGCTATGAATTCCATTTTAGTTGGCTATTAATCCTCATCACGTTCATAGCTTGGGAGATGCCAGAAGGTGCTACCTTCCCTGAACTAGAGCCATATGAACCCTTAGCTGCGAATTTCACTTCGCTATGGTATTCAAGCGACGTGGGAAAACAATGGAAATCAAACGCGGTCTTCCACACCTACTACCTAGAGTTAAAGAGGGCTATTGAGGCTGCCCCTCGTATAATGTCCAACACCCTGCACAGGTTCAGGCCATTTGTGAAGTTCCACGTAGACAAACATTTTATCTACATCATTGGGCATGGAGATGAACACAAATAAGTACTATAGAGTTACTACAAACTCATAGATAAGGACCTAGAAGAAATTACTAAGGAGTGGCCTGCAAAGCTCCTTATCCCTGTTGACCCTACAGAACCGTCTGATCCTGAAATAATCAGAAGCCTGGTGATCACTCATGAAGGGAATGATACACCTTGAACTAGCAGAAGGAAGAAGACATAAGAAGTCCAACAACTGAATAGTACATTAGAAGAAACTGCTTCAAAATCACCTGGAGGAGGTGATGACGAAGTAGATAAAGAAGAGAACAATGGAAAATAAGATCAGCAGAAGCAAGGCGAAGTAACACTGCCACAGAATCCCACTGATGAAATAGAGCCATCTCACAAAAGAAAGGCTTCTCCAATGAATCCCACATCACAGAAGAATTCAAAAGCTAGTAAGACCAAGCTACAGACTGTGCTCATGCTCGATGACTTCCACTTCATCATTGCATCTGTATCATATGCCTCAGAATATTTTTTGCAGAGAAATGAAGTTAAGAAAGAGACCATGTATGAAAAAATTGAAGCAAAACTACGAGGGGTACAGTAGGCCCTCCACTCCAGCCACATAGTGTCCACTGTGCCCCCTCCATCAGAAGAAATAGAGTTGGGATATGAGCCTACCCAACTCTGTAGACTAGCCAATGCGATCGAATCTCACCTTCATCGCGCATAGGAAGAAATAGAATAAGCCATAGTGTCTCTAGGGAAATCACAAGAGGAAGTGATAGAGCAATGCCAAGTTAAGCAGCAAGAGAAGGATGACCTACAAGCAAAGTTTGAATAGGAGAAAGCGCAGATCCAACATGAGAAAGAATAGCTAGTCGTGGAGTAGGTTGGAGTGAATGAAGAAGTCAGCAGATTGCTTCTCTCTGTGATGGGCTTAGAGAAAAAGGAGGAAGACCCAGTGAAGCATCAAGTAGCGTAGCTTGCTGAAGCCATCCAACAGCTTCAACCGAGAATAGAAGATCAAGAGATATTAACAGTACCAAGTACTCCACAGGAAATACGAGACCAAAGAGAAGCCACTGCCCAGAGCGCATTTGAGAGGATCATAGCATTAGCTTTGGAATGTCAACAACTTAGTAGTAGAAGTTCACAGGCTTATGGGAGACTTAATGAGGACCCTGGACTAAAGACATTGGAGTCATAGCTCTAGGAGGCAAAGAGGCAAGCAACGACGGTACAGGCACCGTTGAATCTCTTGTCAGCAGTTGAAAAAATGAAACGATCCCAGGAACGACGCACTGTTCAACAACACGTCCATTCCATATAGAGAAAATTCATGGAAGTGACTCAGAGGCTCCATCTAGTCCAGGATGCATCTTGCCAACTGTTCGAAGATATTGAAGGACAAGGAGAAGATATGGAACAAGTAGTAACTTCCGTCAAACAATGCTTAGAGGAACTTGTGAACGAGGCAGTTCTTCAAGAGTTCATCGTGCAAGAGGCCCTGGCGCAACAACAGGTCGAAGTAGCTTGAGACAAGCTCGAGGATTTTGAGGCAGAGCTACCTAGATCAGAGTGACTTAGGACGAGTAACATGTGAGTGTTGGGGGCCTGTTGGCCCTTGACCAAGTTTTGGAGATCCTTGGTCAGGTTCGACCTATTTTGGGACTTCAACAGGCTATCGAAGGCAGAGTGTAAGTCGAAGCAGAGATCACAGGATCTCGGCCCCTTTTTAGGGTTTTTTGGGTTTTGGGATTATGTAACGGGTATGGGGATGTCGGCCCATGGGTTTACCCATGTTTAGGCCCATTTTGTAATGTATAAATAGAAATCTAGGTGATGTAAGTAGAAGCACAAGTGTATGATGCTAGGTGCTAAGGGAAAGTGAAGGCCAATGCACTAAGTGAAAGTGATAGTTGTGCATACTGTATGAGACTTGCAAGGCTAAGTGTAAGTGACTATAAGAGATTGTGTAAAGGCTTTGTACTGTAAGCTAGCTCAGGGAAGGAGGATCTAGAAAGGTGTGTGCAGATCTCCTCTCCTATGCAGAGTAGGACCTTATGGCTCTGTGCATGTAGATGATTGACAAAAGATAATAAATAAGAAGAAGAGTTGGTGGACGTAGCCCCAGGCTGGGGGTGAACCACGTATATCCTGTGTTATGGTTTCTTTGTGCATTTTGATTATTGCTTGGTTCCTTTGATGTGATTTATGCTTAGTGTTGTTATAATTATGAATGTTAGAAGCATATGATATGATAGCTTAGTGGCTAATGATGTGAATGATATGCTAGATCTGATCTATGTTGATGTGATTAGTGCTTGAATGTGTTGAATATTGTTGAATACTACATTGTGTAATTAGGGTTTATCTGCGTTGTAGACAAAGGTTAAGTACTAATGAATGGAAATTGCTAAGTGTTTTGTTAGAGTATTGTAATCAAAGATCTGTGTCCCAGCTAAGGTTGCAGACACTGGAGTCTTGCAACCATCCCTACCTCTACCTCGGGTGAGACTTTATATACTTCGCAGGTGTTGTCGAAAGGGTCAATAGTTAGGGTTTTGTTGGTGCGTTGTTGAAGCGTTGAACCCTAGCTTTTCCCCTGTGCCAACAATAGTCTTCTTGGAGAGAATCCTTCCAATTGCACAGTGTAGTTTCCCATAGCCTCAGCCTAGGTCTAGGATTCCTTTGCCCTGGAAGGAGTTTAATCCCAGCTCGGGGGTGACCCACTACTGAGTGTGATGAGAAGCATGGTCTAAGGATGGAAGGTTCGGGGAAGTCCTGCACACAATTGGTGGTCATGTATTAAAAGATAAGTACCAAATATTTGTTCTCTGTATGATGTGTATGGTGTACATGTGTTATAATGTTACCAATATTGTCTGATTTTATTGCATGTATGTATTATTGTTTCTTTCGTGTGAAATGCACATGAATAAAATGTGTGTCTTTTTAGAATTACATCACACACACACACATATGTATGTATGTATGTATATCATAGAACTAATTGCAGTATCATGACCCAGCTTGGTTGGGAGAGACGTCACAAATTGGTATCAGAGCTAAGAAAGATGTCCAAGAAGTGGCGTTTCCTGACCCATTGGGGGTTGGGAATGTCACAAATTGATATCAAAGCCATGGTTTCAACATTGATTTTGGATGGGCTAGGAAAGTGGAGGTTGAGGAGAAGGTTTCAGAGGGAAATTGTTTTTGAAAAGCACAAAAGTGAATTTTAGAGCATTCCAGAGTGCCAAGAGAACACCTTGGTCATGTTTGGAAGCTTAGGTGGTATAGCGGTTCAAGAACGATAATAGAGAAAAGAGACTGTAGTAACCATGGGTTTGGAACCACAAGGTTTGAAGTTGGGTCGTGGGATCTATTCAGGAGATGGAGGATCCTTCACAACTGTCAGATATGGATAAAAGTGCATGAGGATTAACCCCTAAGTACTTCGGACTTCTCCACTTCAGAGAAGTTTATGTGTGAAAGATCAGAAAGGGTAGAATCCCGAAGTTCCAAAGTCCTGAAGAGGATCTACACCATAGATCTAGGGGGGAGAGTGTTACCATTGGATTTGACCAAGGAAAGATCATAACTGTAGGGTTAAGACAATAGTGGAAGGTAAGAAATTTTAGGAGTTCGACATTCAGGAGAAACAGGGTATGCTAAGGTGAAATCTCCAGAAGCTTGAAGTCCTGAAGTGATGTGGCCTGCTGACATCAATAAGGATGACATGGACACATGGGATGTGTGCCACGTGTCAGTGAGTTAAGAACCTTTGTAAATAAAAATAAAGTTAGAACGTGACATATGTCACCCGCCTGATTAGGTCACGTGTCGAATTTGTGGCGCTCCTAGTGGTGGAACAAGGCAGTTAAACTGGGCAAATAAGTTAGTTGGATCAGGTCCGCTTTAACTTTTATCAAGATCTATCAAGATCAATGGTTGGGAGGCATTGCGGGGATTGAAGTTGCACGACAGATAATTCTACAGGGTGGTCCCACAATCCAAACCATGGTTTCCTAGAAGGGGTATGTGTCAGCGTGGGGAAAATTGTGGAACGATCGGTGGGTTACTCCAAAACCGCAAACCCATGTCCCTGCAATTTGAAAAAGTATAAAGTTTGATGTGAATTTTTCGGTATTTATTAGTTCAAGCATGGAAACCATGGGCCCCAGTGGATGCGTGTCACTATATTGTGAAGTCCGGAGACTTGACACTCTGGAAGAAATGGTTTGTGATGGAATGGGAGGAAGAAACCCCCAAAGTTCCATAATGCTGAAGTAAAGTGACGTGATGACGTCTCTAGCATGACGTGAAACTATTCGGAGACTCACGGTTTGGGAGTTTTGGGATGTGCAAAGGTGAAATCCACCGAAGCCCGGAGCCCAATGTTTCAGAACTTTGGATAAGCGCCAAATCATAAGCGTTGGGTTACAACCGTGGTCACATGAAAACCAAGGGATGAAGAAAAAGGGGCTAGCATCGAAATGTTGTTGTAGAACAGAACTGGTATTAGAGATTGAAGCCTGAGGGGTTATTGACCAACCAGGACCTACAGAAAATGGAATCTGATATTGTTTTGTTGAATCATATTGGTTTATTCTCGAAAATTATTAAAGTCTAATAGTTTGACAAAACTCGATTGACTGCATATTTTTCAGAGTTAACGATTGTTTGAACTAAACCAAATTGTCGCATAGTGCAGAGAAATCAGGAAGGCACAGGGTTCTTATAGTTTAGAAAATGAAGTTAGAGGAATGGATGTCCGAGAAGATAAAAAAAAATCTCATGAAATCAAGGGAGAAACAGGGAGAATTCAACATAAAGTTGATGTAGATCTTGGAAATGATAGAAACGAAATTGGATAAGGAGAGTGGCTCAAGAAAATTAGGGAGTCACAGAAGAAAAAAAAGTGATAGCATACATCACAGACACTCCCTGAGGCATTCCAATAAGAGAGCACACATCAAATCAAGTCTGTCCCCTGTTAGGAAGCATAAGAGGTATGGGGAGGAGGAGCTACAAGGGGAAATGAACAAAATCAAACCTCCTATGTTTGATGGGGAGAACAAGAAGGATGAATATGCAGAGACATGGCTGCTAGGAATGAGAAAGTATTTTCAATTGCATAATTATTATTCTCATGCATAAGGAAGAATTTCCATATACCAACTTAAAGGAAAAACATCCATGTGGTGAGATCAACTGGTGCAAGTACAACACCTCATGGAGAAAAATGTGACTTGGAAGGATTTCAATAGGCATTTTGAGAGGAAATACCTAACCAAGAGGTATTATGATAGAAAGATGAAAGAGTTATTTGAAATTAAGCTGGGAAACATGGCTATTGACGAATATGAAAGGACATTCTTAGAGTTGTTGAAGTATGTCTACTTCATCAAGGATGAGACAATGAATATTCAGAGGTACTTAAGTGGGATGTCATCTTTCATTAGTGATAAAATCCAATATGATGATCCCAAGACTCTGGAAGAAACTATAAGGAGAGAAAAATTCTTATATGATCCAAAAAAAGGAAAGCCTACTTTCTAGAAGGATTGGGAGGAAAAGAAGAAGTTGAACAAGGAACAGAGGAAGAAGGGAAACACGCCTCCATTTTTCATAAATAGTCCTCAAGGACAACCATCTATTAGAGATCATAGAATGGCCGAGGTAGGAGGGAAGAGGTCAATGTAGGCACCCATTCAGTGTTGGGGCTGTAAAGGAGACCACAAGTATAAATATTGTCCTCACAAAAGTGACAAGGTAAGAGATGTCCACAATATACAGGAAGCAGTGATAGTGGAGAACATGGGTAGAAGAGTACCAAGGATCTATGCAGCCCTAGAAAACAAGCAAGATGAAATTCAATCACACATGATTGAAGTTGAAGCTATGATCAATAACCATGCATTTACTATTTTAATTGATTCAGGGTCTATTCATAGATATATAGACCCTAAGGTAGTGGAAATATTTATTTTTCCAAGAAGCACGAATGGGAAATCTTGGTTGGTACAACTAGCTACATGAGGCAAGAGAAAGGTTGTTGAGTTGGTTAAATCATGTCCAGTGGGCATGAATGGACTGTGTACCAATGCATATTTGAACATCTTTCCATTGGGATCATATGATTGCCTAATTGGTATGGATTGGTTGGACCAACACCATGCCATATTAGACTTCCATAACAAGGAATTCACGTTCTTGAATGAGGAAGGAAATTAGAAAATAGTCCAAGGAATTCCCAGGGCAGTTACTGTCCGAGAAATATCAACAATGCAACTAAAGAAGTGATATAGGAAAGGCTGTCAAATATTTGCAGCCCATATGGAGGAAGCATCTAAGGATAAGGTGCCAAATTTGGAAGATCATGCAGTCCTGGAAGATTTTGAATATGTGTTCAAGGAGGTACCAGGACTACCTCCAAAGAGAGATATTGATTTCTCTATTAATTTGATGACTGGAGCAACTCCAGTATCAAAGACTCCTTACAGAATGAGTACACCAGAGTTGAAGGAATTGCAAATGCATCTTGAAGAACTTACGAAGAAAGGGTATATATGCCCAAGTGTGTCACCTTGGGGTGCCCCAATCTTGTTCATGAAAAAGAAAGATGGGGCATTGAGATTGTGCATCGACTTCATATAGTTGAAAAAAGTAACTATAAATAACAAGTATCCTCTGCCAAGGATTGATGATCTCTTTGATCAATTGAAGGATGCAAAGATATTTTCCAAGATAGATCTTAGGTCAAGATACACTCAGGTAAGGATTAAAGAGGAGGATATCAGCAAGACCACCTTCAGGACAAGGTATGGTCATTATGAGTTCACAGTGGTACCATTTGGGTTATCAAATGCACTTGTTGTTTTCATGTGCTTAATGAATGGTGTTTTCCGGGAATATTTAGACAAGTTTTTCATTGTATTTTTGGATGACATTCTTGTATATTCCAAGTCAGAAAAAGAGCATGAGCATCATTTGAGGATGGTGCTGCAAGTGCTAAGGGAGAATCAACTATATGCCAAGTTGATAAAGTGCTCATTTTATCAAAATAGAATTCACTATTTGGGGCATATCATATATGAAGAAGGGATAGCAGTGGACCTTGAAAATATTGAGTCCATTAAAGGGTGGACAACACCTAAGAATGTGAAAAAAGTTATATCCTTCATGGGTCTAGATGGATACTACAGAAGGTTCATTGCAGGGTTTTTGAGAATAGTTCACCCCATCACCTCCTTGAAAAGGAAGGGGAATATGTTTCAATGGTCAGAAGAATGTGAAAAGAGTTTCCAACAATTGAAGCAATTGTTAACCAATTCTCCAATTCTGAAGATCACACATATGAGTGAAGATTTCTTGGTTTTCACAGATGTGTGCAAATAAGGACTTGGTGGAGTCCTTAGCCAGAATGGGTTTGTGATATGTTTCGAGTCCAAAAAATTGAAATAACATGAAAGTCTCTACACCACTCTGTTAGCGTCAGAAGTCACTCCTGGATTTCTTGCAGGAGCAGAGCCCGACACCCATCAGTTTTATGTCACGATTGTTTTAATAGATGATCATATGGGTAGAGACTCGAGGAAATATCATTCTAACTCAGGGACCGGGTCTGGTATGTAAGGAACAAGGGAGGTCTTGATCTAACTTCATCCAGTGGGTTAATTAAAAGATGATCAGGTGGAAGACTTGGTAAGAAAGGTGAACAAACAACTTTGGGCAACAGGATTTCAGTGGTTTGCATAAGAAAGACTCTAAATGCAAGATCCTCTTGGTTCAGGGTCTCAAGAAACTGAAAAGGGGACTTGACTAGATCCTCCAATTCCAAGTCACTCAGCGCTGGGAAAATCACAAGAACCGATTAGAGACAACGCAACTATTACAGTGATCCATTACAACATCATCCTATAACAGCTACAACTCGACTGGATCCTCCAATTCCGAGTTGCTCTAACACAGTGTAAAAAAAGGCATGAAAGAAACTGGCATTCATAAGGAAAGAAGTCTCAAAAGTCCATACATAATCAGATTAACAATGCTTTGTTAAAAATTTACAACTGGGAGCTCTGCTCAACCATCGATAGATACAAAAATTGCGAAAATGCCTACATATATTCAAAACAACAACAACAACAAAATCGAGACGCTGCATTAAACATATTGCGTCTGCATGGCTTCTAACAATATGTAGCTGTCGTCTCTAAATGATCGTGCAACTTATGGAAGATGCAATCGAACTCCTGATAGTTCCATGGGAAAACCGACGTGCCTTTAATTCGTTGCCAGACTTTCCCATTATGGCGGAGGCGATGTCTAACCACCACCAACTACCTTAATAACTTCTTCATTGGGATTGGGGATGGCCCAACCAACTCGACACCTTTTGGGACATGGATGGCCCCTCGTGCTACTACCTGGACTAGCTGAACGACTTGATAAATATGAGTGGAGGCCAGCGCGAAGGATGGGGCATATGATGGGGGTGGTGGCACCACAACTACGAGGGTGAGATGTGAAGTGATGAGGTGTGAGAGCAGTGACGGGGGAAGACACATGACGGAAGGCAATAGGCAGAGGGAGCAAAAGATGAGATATAATGGGTCTGTTATTAATGGGAGGCTGACGTGGAATGGAGCGGGACACATGGAATATGGTGAGTGGATGATATGAAATATGACACGGTAGGAAGGGGGCCCACGTTGATTTAAAACAGAGCAGCTGAGAAGGATGGGATCGCCTAAGCGCTGTTGATCTGGGCGCTTTGATCTCGGCCGTTGGGAAGATGCGTGGCTGATTCCGGACCCCTCCCCTCTGCTTAAAGGTAGAAAGGCGGGGGGGGGTCTGGAATCGCCTTGAGCGCCATTGATCTGGGCGCTTTGATCTCAACCATTGAAGAGGTGCACCCCTGATTCCGGACCCCCCCCTCTGCTTAAAGGTAGAAAGGCGAGGGGGCTCCAGAATCCGATGCGCACCGTTGATCCGGGCGCGCGAAATCCTGCCGTATAGAATCGATTTCAATTTAAACACGGACACATTTGCATTCCGAACTTAGGACAAGTGGGTTTTTTACCCATTCCTTCGCATTTTACCCCCCTTACCAGAAATATCGCTAACATTTGGCTCCATGGGGGATAGAGTCGTCCCTGTGATGCTCTAAGAACACTTTTAAAGATTTAGTGCCTTGCTGTTGGGCTAAGGAGTCATTTATTAAACTGAAAACAAAAAACAATATTTACAAAAACAAAAGAGCCGACTGCGGCTCATAAAAAACATTTTTTCAAGAAATGCCCATTTACTAGGCCACTGAAAAATTCTTCGCCTTCTAGATCCTACAACCTGTACGTGTTGTTTGAGAATACTTCAAGGATATTGAAAGGCCCAAACCAGAGGGCATCAAACTTATTTTTCTTTCCCCTGTCCTGCCTGGGTGCATCCCATTTGAGCACCAGATCACCCTGCTCGAATTCTTTCTTTCTTCCTTTCCTGTCAAAAGCATGCTTGATCTTATGATGATGGTTGTAGGCCCTGTCCATGAACTTTTCTCTGATCTGTTGCACTTCCACTATCTGATGAATCCTTCTGACCATATTGTTAGGCTCTCCTTCAAGGTCCTGGAGGAATTTCGCCACAGATAAGGTGAGCTGAGTAGGGAAAATGGCCTCTGTTCCGTAAACAAGTTGGAAGGGTGAGATGCCTAGGGACTTCTTCGTTGTCACTCGGTCAGCCCATAGAGAAAATTCGATCTTTGAATCCCATGCCCTTTTATTGTCTTCCACTAATTTGTTAATGAGCTTGATCAGGCTTTTGTTGGAAGATTCTACCAGTCCATTTCCTTTAGGATAATTGGGAGTAGAGTGAACCAGTGAGATCTCAAACTGTTTGCAGAACTTGACCAGAGGCTCAGACCTGAAGGGGGCGGCATTATCAGTGACAATTCTGCTAGGGCAGCCAAATATGACTCTGATATCCTCCAGGAGGCTGATAATTACTTTGTGGGAGGTGCTCCTGGTGGGGACAACTTCCATCCATTTGGTGAAATAGTCCATCGTAGTCAGGATCTATCTGTGCTAGCCACTTGAGGGAGGATGAATCTCTCAAATGAAGTCCAATCCCCACTGCTGAAAGGGTGCTGAAACTACTACGGGCTTTAAGGGCAGAGATTTGAGCTGCTACTTTCTTGAGAACTTCTGGCATTTGATGCAAGCTCTGATTTTTCTGCAGACATCAGGGAATAAAGTGGGCCAGTAATACCCAGCTCGGAGGATCTTATGGGCTGTGGTCTTCCAGAAATGATGACCCCCACAAAGGCCACTGTGGAAATCAAATGTAACCCGCTGGGCTTCTTGTGGGTCCAGGCACCTTAAAAATACCCCTAAAGGATCTTTCCAGTACAAGTTTTGGTCAATGAGGCAATATCTTACCGCCCTGAGCTTTAGAGATCTTACCTTGCTTCTTTCCATGCCATTAGGAGGCCTCAATTCTTGCAGGAAATACAAGATATCCTTGTACCAGGGGCATGCTGCTAGCGATAAAGCGCCTTGGGAACTCTTGTTGGATGACTCGGCCTGTTCATTGACGAAGTTAATCCCCAAAGCTTTGCAGTTGGATTCAGCCATCAGCTTAGCTAAACCCTGCCCCTTTATCAATTTGGTGGGCTTAACCTCCAGATCAAACTCCAGGATCTTGGCAATCCATTTACCTCTTCTCCCGTCTATGTCAGGCTGTACGAGGATGTCCTTCACAGATGCAGAAGGAACGTACGCGATAATCTTTGAGTGCAAGACATAGACTCTGAAAGATTTGAGGGATTTCACCAAGGCATAAGCCTACTTCTCCATGATCTCATACCAGAGTTCTGCATCTCTCAATGCCTTGCTAAATAAGGCAATAGGTTTCTCTCGCCCTTGCTCATTTTTCTGCAACAAGACTGCTGCTACTGTATCACAAGAAGCAAAAGAAAAAATCAGGAAATCTTTAGAATAATCAGGACTGATTAGCACAGGCACCTCAGTCAATGCCCTCTTTATTTGGACAAAAGATTCCCTGGGTTCAATAGTCCATTTCACTTCATTTCCCTTCCTGAGCATGGCTGTGATGTGTTTCACCAACTCAGCAAAATTTGAGACAAATCTCCTCAGAAAATTTATCTTCCCCAAAAAAGCCTGAACTTCCTTCTTAGATCTGGTAAGTGACAGGGTTTGAAGCGCTTCTACCCTGCTAGGGTCAATCCTTACTCCCTCTGCTGACACTATATGGCCTAATAGCTTCCCTTCCTTCATAGCGAACAAAGATTTTTTGGGGTTTAAAGATAGGCCAAACCTTCGAAACTTCAGGAAAACCCTCTTCAAGTGGCAACAATGCTCCTTGTCTATCCTGGAGAAGACCGTGATGTCATCTAGATAGATTACCACGAACCGGTCTTTCTCCCCGATGAAGGCTATGTCCATGGCTCATTGAAATGTTTCTCCTGCATTCATTAGTCCGAAAGGCATTTTGGCGTACATGAATGTGCCCCAAGGAGTGGTGAAGGTCATTTTTTCCCTGTCCTTAGGCATGACTGATATATGATTGTAACCAGAGAAGCCATCAATCATGGATATTCTAGATGCACCAGTGACCTTCTGCAATATGTGCTCCATGTTGGGTAGGGGATAATTGTCTTTCCTTGAGCTCCTGTTCAGGTTCCTGAAATCAACACAGAGTCTGATTTCCCCACTTTTCTTCCTTACCGAGACCAAATTGGCCACCCACTCGGAATATCTCAAGGGGACAATGATTTGGGCATCTAGCAGCTTCTTCACTTCTTTTTCCATGACAGGTAGCAGCATGGGATTTATCTGCCTCAACTTCTGCTTGAATGGCTTAGCCTCTTCTTTCAGTGGGATCTTGTCCTCAATGACTGATGTGTCATACGTCTTGAGGTCTTCGTAGGTCCATGCAAACACATCAGAAAACTCTCTCAGCAACTCGGTATATTCAACCCTCTTCTCCTTGGTCAAACTCCTTGACAGCTTGACGAACTTAGGCTCCTCTGGTGTGACAATGTTGCACTTAGTTTTGTCAGCATCATCACCTGAAACTCTCCCCTTTATTGCCACATCATTTCCATCAAACAATCTCTCTAATGGGACCAGTCCCCTTGGAATGTGATTGCTAGGCAACTGAATAATGTCACGCTTTGCTATTTTACTCAGCAACTCACCCCCATCAAACCTTTCCTCGGAGACGGAATCTTGGTCGATATGCATTTCTGAGAATTCTTCAATAGTCTCCAAGAAATTTTTGATCTCGAGATCATCCTCAAACACCTTCCAATGTTTAACATTGTCAGGTATGGAGGGCATGTATTTTACTTCTACATCATACCTCAGTTTGGGCGGCAAGGGTACTTTGAAAATGCTTGCTGATGTAGCCAAAGAATCTGCCACTGTGTTTTCTTCTCTTGGGATGAAAGAAATGTTAAATGCTGAGAAGAAGCTATCAATTAGATCCCATACCTCATTTATGTAACTCCTGAGTCAAGGATGTTTAGCCTGATAAACGCTTCTGATCTGTTGGACTACCAACTCGGCATCTCCAAACACTGCTACCTCTTGAATTCCCATTTCCCTTGCGGCTCTTAATCCTAGGATAAGAGATTCATACTCTGCTACATTGTTGGTGGTTTCGAATTCCAGCTTATATGACAGGGATATGGTCTCCTGAGCAGGTGACACAAAAACCACCCCAGCTCCAGCGCCTTCTCGGGAACATGCTCCATCAAAAAAAAAATTCCAGATTCGGGTGATGGAGGGAGTAAATTCAGGGGAAACAGTGGGCTGCTTTCTGAGTTTCAGAGGAGGCTCGGGGGCATGGGTGAGTTGCAGTAAACTGGAGCCTAAATCAGTGTCCAAGGAAAAGATGGGATGATTGGTAGGGTTGGCTTCATCACTGATTATGTAGGCCAGTTCGGCTTCCCTGTATAGTCTTCTATGCTCTCCTTCGAACATTGGGATAGTAGCATACGTGAGGTCCATCTGCAAAGTTCCCCCTAGTCTTTTTATCCAAGATCTTGACAACAACATACCGAACTTGGGGGGAACATCGGCCACTACAACATCCATGACCATACTTTTCATGGGCAGTTGAAACAAGGTCACAACCAGGTCTTTAATAACTCCAAGACACTGGACTCTCCTGGAGTCAAAAGAATAGAGGTCATGATAGGCTCGAGTGACTTCTAGTCCTAACTCTTCCATGATAGTTTTGTGCATGAGGTTGTGAGAAGCCCATGAATCCATCAAGCAGTTGTGCAACACTTTATCATGTATGTTCAGGGATGTGTAGAAGGGAGGGTATGAATCATCTCTATCTTCTACCATGGGACCTAGGACAACTGTTGGCTTTTCATCTTGGAGGTTTATGGAGTCCGTGGGAAGGCATAAGGATTCAGACTGTAGAAGCTCGGAGAAGCGTTTTTTAAATTCTCCATGTTTAATTAGCTCGGTGAGGGGCACAGGGATTCTGATCTTTTGAATTTCATGCTCAAAATTAAAAGAAGATGCAGGCTTTGGAATTTCTCTTATTTCAGGAACATGATTTTGAATAATAGGAGAGGGGGGTTGGGCCTTCTTACCTCTATGAGCGTCTGCTACTTGATTGGCAGGTTTCTCTATCCTAGTGTACTGCTCAGGAATATCAGGTGTTGCTGTCTTTTAATCGGACCTCAGGTTGTACCTGCCTCGGCCGCTGCTAGCCTTGTCTCCCTTGCTCAATTCATTTAGCTGACTGCTCATGAGAGACTCCTCGTATGCTGATTGAGTCAGGTGAGGAAAAGGGGGAGTCTCTCCAAAGCAATGGATCTTTGGCTCAAGCTCGTCTGTTTCCCCTTCTTCATCTTCGACCACAAAATTGTTCTGTAAGGGGGCCTGAATTCTTTGGTCTTCTCTGTCTTTTCCCCCGTCTCTGTGCATAATTGGGGGAGCGATATTATTTGGCCTCCTGAAACCTCCTTTTTTTCTGCACTCTGAGGGCCCTTATACACTTGCCTCCTTTCCACCTTCAGTCTCTCCATCTCTTCAGACAGAAACTTCATCATCTTGGTCAGTTCATCCACTTGAGTGTGTTGCAGCGATGATCCCTTTCTTCTGTCTGCGTTGACCCTATTCCTCAGTCTGTCAGCTGCTAATATGTTGGATTCCACTTCCATGACCGCATCTTGCATTTGAGCTAAGGAGGCGGCTCTTCTTTCTCTCAATAAAAGGCAGAAATCAGGTTCAAATGCACCAGCATAGAAAATTTGGGCAGAGACTTCTGAGGGCTTTATCTCTGCAGGAATCTTATTGTACATCTTATTGAATCTTTTGGAGAAGTCAGAGACAGACTCTCCTTCAACTTTCTTCAAAGCCACGAACTTTGTCATGTAATACATGAAATCCTTCCTATCTCCCCACTGCCTCAGGAAAACACTATCCAGGGCTTCAATTCCAGCAATAGATCCATGGGTCAATCCTCTAAACCATTTCCTCACCTCGCCATCCAGGCTCTGGATGAAGACTCTCATCCATACATCTTCATTTTCAATGTTTAGGTTGTCCGCACAACTGTAGAAAGCAACCAGGTTCTCTTCCGCAGTCATGTCCCCTTCCCCGATGAACTTGGGCATGTATTTCAAGTAATCTCCAGCAGGGAGAGGATTCATAGGATGGGGTAGGATTAAGGGAGCATATCTAGCAGCCACTATGGCGTCCATTCTATTCGGAGGGGGATTAGCACCAGCCATAGGAATATAAGGTGGAGGATAGCTTGGAGGGTAAGGAGTTTACGAAGGGGCTACTGGGAATGATTCTTGAAGTGGAGTGGGAAATAAGAGAGGATTTAAGGAGAAAGCTAACGAGCTCAAGTCAGCAGGTGTTTTTCTTTGTGCGGGAGTGGGGAAATATTCTGTAGTCCTGGGTCTACACCAAGGAACAACTTCAGAGGAGAGGGGAGTGACAAGGATTTCTTCCTCCAATCCCAGATCAGGAGGGGAAAACTCAGCAGGGACACTCCCAAAACTCAAGAAACGGGAAACCTCTAAAGGAGGTCTATTAAGAAACTGAGGAGGAGAAAAAGGAGTTCTCACAGAAGGAGATGGCGGATTACCTGCTTCGGTAGTGGAAACCTTTTCTTCAGGGGCCTTTCCTTTTCTAAGAACCACCTCTGGATCAGTTACAGGTGTAGCTAGGGGCAGCTGTGGATGTGACCGTGTATGTCTGCCTCTGGAAACCACAATTAAAACAACAGGTTTGCTCCAGTGGAGTCGTCACAATGGAGTCGCCAGGTGCACAGTAGAAATCTTCAAGTTCTGATATCTGATGCACCTTCAGAATCAACTAATCGTTGTCGTTCAATCCCAGGGAAAATATTCAACTTCGTCCCCGACAGCGGCGCCATAAATGTTAGCGTCAGAAGTCAGTCCTGGATTGCTTGCAGGAGCAGAGCCCGACACCCATCAATTTTATGTCACGATTGTTTTAATAGATGATCAAATGAGAAGAGACTCGAGGAAATATCATTCTAACTCAGGGACCGGGTCTGGTATGTAAGGAACAAGGGAGGTCTTGATCTAACTTCATCCAGTGGGTTAATTAAAAGATGAGCAGGTGGAAGACTTGGTAAGAAAGGTGAACAAACAACTTTGGGCAACAGGCTTTCAGTGGTTTGCAGAAGAAAGACTCTAAATGCAAGATCCTCTTGGTTCAGGGTATCAAGAAATTGAAAAGGGGACTTGACTGGATCCTCCAATTCCAAGTCACTCAGCGCTGGGAAAATCACAAGAATCGATTAGAGACAGCGCAACTATTACAATGATCCATTACAACATCATCCTATAACAACTATAGCTCGACTGGATCCTCCAATTCCGAGTTGCTCTAACACAGTGTAAACAAAGGCATGAAAGAAACTGACATTCATAAGGAAAGAAGTCTCAAAAGTCCATACATAATCAGATTAATAGTGCTTTGTTAAAACCTTACAACCAGGAACTCTGCTCAACCATCGATAGATACAAAAATGGCGAAAACACCTACATATACTCAAAACAACAACAACAACAAAATCGAGATGCTGCATTAAACATATTGCGTCTGCATGGATTCTGACAATCTGCAGCTTCCATCTCTGAATGATCGTGCAACTTATGGCAGACGTAATCGAACTCCTGACAGTTCTGTGGGCGAACCGACGTGCCTTTAATTCATTGCAAGACTTTCCCATTATGGCGGAGGTGATGTCTAACCACCACCAACTACCTTAATAACTGCTTCATTGGGATTGGGGATGGCCCGGCCAACTCGACATATTTTGGGATGTGGACGGCCCCTCGCGCTGCCGCCTGGACTAGCTGAACGACTTGATAAATATGAGTGGAGGCCAGCGCGAAGGATGGGGCATATGATGGGGGTTGTGGTGCCACAACTATGAGGGTGAGATGTGAAGTGATGAGGTGTGAGAACGGTGACGGGGGAAGACACACGGCGGAAGGCAATAGGCAGAGGGAGCATAAGATGAGATATAATGGGTTTGTTATTAATGGGAGGCTGACGTGGAATGGAGCGGGACACATGGCAGATGGTGAGTGGATGATATGAAATATGACACGGTAGGAAGGGGGCCCATGTTGATTTAAAATAGAGAAGCTGAGAAGGATGGTATTGCCTAAGCTCCGTTGATCCGGGCGCTTTGATCTCAGCCGTTGGGAAGATGCACGGCTGATTCCGGACCCCCCCCTCTGCTTAAAGGTAGAAAGGTGGGGGGGTCTGGAATTGCCTTGAGCGCCGTTGATCCGGGCGCTTTGATCTCGACCATTGAAGAGGTGCAACTCCGATTCTGTACCCCCCCCCTCCGCTTAAAGGTATAAAGGAGGGGGGGCTCCAGAATCTAATGCGCGTCGTTGATTCGAGCGCACAAAATCCTGCCGTCTAGAATTGATTTCCATTTAAACACGGACGCATTTTCATTCTGAACTTAGGACAAGTGGGTTTTTTACCCATTCCTTCGCATTTTACCCCCCTTACCAGAAATATCGCTAACACACTCATGATTTGGAATTGGAAGCCATAGTGCATGCTTTGAAGAAGTGGCAGCACTACCTCATGGGAAAGAGGTTTGAGGTAAGGAAAGACCATAATGGTCTGAAATATTTGTTTGATCAACCTACTTTGAATGCTAGGCAAAGTAGATGGTTGGAATTCCTCTGTGAGTATGACTTTGATATCAATCACATCAAAGGAAAAGAGAACAAAGTGGCTAACACACTCAGTAGGGGAGTGCATGAACAGCATGCTACAACCATTAGCATGTATCAAACGGATCTTAAAGGAAAAATTTCAGAAGTTGCAAAAGCATATTTGCAGTACATGGAATTGGTAAAAAAATTGTAGCAAGGTAAAATGCAACAGGAAACTGAAGATTATGAATTGGAAATTGATGGAATAATCTTGTACACAAACAAATTTTATGTACCAGATTCTCCGGAATTGAGGAGTGAGATTTTAAAATAAATGCATAATGTGCCCTATGCAAGACACCCAGGATATCATAAAATAGTTTTAGCAGTCAAGAGCCAATATTATTGGCCTGACATGAAGAGGGAGTTTGTTGAATACATAGCTAAATGCTTGGAATGTCAACAGGTAAAGGCTGAGCATAAACACCCAGTTGGGTTATTACAACCATTACCCATTCTTGAGTGGAAATGGGAAGTGGTGACAATGGATTTCATCCCAGGAATTCCCAGAACAAGCAAGAAACATGATGCAATCATGGTAGTGGTGGACAAGCTTACTGTTGGCCCTTGACCAAGTTTTGACGAAATATTGGTCGTGTTTGACCACTTTTGGAACTTCGATAGGCTGGACAAAGATGGACCAGCCAGGCGGAGCAGAGATCGCATCATCTCACTTGTTTTGTGGACCCAACAAGGGGTTCATTAGGGTTTTGGGATGTTGGGCCATGGGTTTACCCATGTTTAGGCCTCTTTGTAAATGTATAAATAAGTAGCTAAGCGATGTAATAAGTACTACTCAGTTTTGGCTATGTGCACAATATGTTTGTCTTAGTGCAAGAGATTGGAAGTTGCTTTGTGCAATCTGGCTGTGTAAAGTAAGGATTTGTGCTATTAAGGAGTTGGCTATGTGGCTTGACCTGATTTTGGGGAAGGTGGATCTAGTGTGATGTGTGCAGATCACTTGTCCACTACGGAGTTGGGATCTGTGTCTTTGTGCACAAGAGTAGATGAATGTAAGAAGATTGAAGACTAATAAAGAGGAAGAAGAAGTTGGTGGACGTAGCCCCACACTGGGGTGAACCGCGTATATCCTGTGTCTTGATGTGCTTTTTGCGATGTTGTTTATGTGGTTATTGTCTTAGTTTTTTTGTTGTTATGTATAATGAATGCATCTGATGTTGTAGCTTAGTGATTAATGGTGTAAATGAATGCTAGATCTGAGCTAATTCTATGTGATAAGTGATTGGAGGTTATTGATCTTTATTGTTATTGTGTTGTTCTGTAATAAGGGTTAATCTGCAATGTGAATGAGATTCAAGAATTGATGCATATTGTTGGCCAAGTTCTCTGGTACATGTTGTAATCACAGATATGTGTCCTAGCTTGGTTGTAAACACTTGAGTCCTACAACCCCCCCTGCCTCTACCTTGGGTGAGACTTCATCTTCTTCGTAGGTGTTTCCAAAAGGGTTGATAGTTAGGGTTTTGTTGGTGCATTGTTGAAGCGTTGAACCCTGGGTCTACCCCTGTGCCAACACTTACTAAAGCTTCCCATTTCATTCCTATAAAGAATACTAATAAGGAAACTAATGTGGCTGATATTTATATGAGGCAAGTAGGACTCTTGCATGGCGTACCCAAGACAATTGTGTTTGACAGACACCCAAAGTTTACATCAAATTTCTCAAAGGGGTTATTCAAAGGGTTTGAAACAAATCTGAATTTCAACACTACTTATCATCCTGATTCTGATGGGCATACAGAAAGGGTGAAGCAAGTGATAGAGGACATGCTAAGGATGTATGTGATGGATAAACCATTTAAATGGGAGGATTATTTACACTTGGTAGAATTTTCCTACAACAATGGGTATCCAACATCACTGTTGGGCTCGTGATTTGGCTAAATAAATTATGATGATTAGATCCTTTTTGACCGGTATTATATTTGTATTTCACTATTTTGAAGAATTTTTTAAGGATTCTTATATCAAATCATCATAGCATATACCAGGTACGTATGATTGATGTTTTTTGATGGTTTCAAGTTTAATTCAGTATGATTTAATGATTACAGGAAGCTAATGCGCGATCTGTGTGTCACAAGAAAAAATTGCATGGCGTTCTTCCATCCAGTGGCTCGTCTGATACTGCATCTGACACTGCATTCGATACTCCATCCGGCACTGCGTTTGACACTCCATCCGACACTAAAATCATGGGCGAGTTGGCGGTTGTTATATCAATGACCTATGTTAGGTGAATCAACAATATGGGTTTTTCTCATGATCGTGGCCTCCAGCTAATGAGCTCTTGACATATTGGATTGGGTTGTTATGTTGAGCATTGAGTGGCTAGTTTGGTTTCTAGAAGCCACAGACAGTTTTAGCACATTTAATGTAATTTTCTATATTTAGAGGAGGTCGACCCTTCCAGTGGTCGACCTTTTGACTTGTAACTCCTATAAATACCACAGTAGTGGTCAAACAAGTGTTAAGTTAATAATTGTGAAGCCATAATTTTTTTTGTTGTGTAATTCGAGACATTTCCATAAACTTGTGTAAAACTGTCTTTTCAATTTAAATGACAAAATCGTGTTGCTTGAGCTCATGATTCACTGTTGAGGAGTAGCCACGACCTTCTAGGGGGGCCACCTGTGGTCTGGGTGAATATTTAGCTAGTTATCTTGTGTATTCGAGTTGTGCAATTGTCGTTTCTTTCATTTTATGTTATATGTATTTCTATCATTTTACATGCTGTGTATTTGTTGTTCATAGCTTAATTATTCAATTTCTTTTTTCTAGGTTGCTTGTGAAGGATAATGTTAATATGCCATGTCTTTTTAATTAATAAGAGATAACTTGCAAGCTTAGCCACTAACCTCATTGTGTGATTAAATGATAGTTAGAATTTCTGTTGGTTGAAATAGAATAGTTAAAAGTTAAAACAAAGTTAAAACATAGTATTGAGTTAATAGTTTATTTGGCAAAGTTTCGATGGATGGATAATTGTTAGATTTGATTTTAATTCTTCATTTGCTTATCTAGTTTGCTCATTTAGTTTGATTATCAAATTTTTTGTAGTATGTTAAAGTAGAAGTAGAATTTACATTATGTTTTTATAGACATTTTAACTTACAATTTAAATTGTCAAATAATAGGATTAGTTAGTTTACTTTATGAAATTTCCATTCTAGAATTAAATTGCAATCCTAAATAGAAGTTTGATTTTGAGTCAAGTTTTTAGTTTAAGTTTCTAATTGTGTGAATTTGCTTACATTGGCATAGGAGTACATTTGAATTAAGTAGAATAGTGTTTTCTTATCGTTGATGATTAATGCATAAATTGAAGAATCACATGGATTCTCAGGATAGTTGATAGTTCTTATATGATGGCTAAGCTCTCATTAGATTTCTTGATTCATACCTTTCATTTATCCATAGAAATTAATATTGAAATTATTCCTCTTGATCTATCATTGATCATTAGATGCCATCGTGATGTCATAAGACATCAAAGATATCATCATCATCATTACATTTGAAGTTCTTGTTGTTATAGATTAAGATTAGTCGTTGAATACTGTGATAATGCTTTTAATTAAATAGGTCAAGATTTCCTTTTGTAGATTAGAATTAATTATGAGTTTTATCTTAGGAATAGAGTTCACTTGCTTAATAGTTTGATTAGTTACCTGTTGAGTAGTTTTGATTAGTTTAATTGTTGCATAATTTTTCATAGGTTAGTTATTTGACTGCTTACTTGTTTACTTGTTGCTTATCATTGAATTTGAATAGATTGATTAGATTAGTTTGTTGTTGTTATTAAGTTGAATAGATTAAATAGATGGCTTGTATTTTCTCATTAGTTTGATTAAGTTAAATTTTTCATTTTAGGGTTTTTATTTACTTCTTTAGGACAATCCATCGATCCATTGTTCAAAAGTTATTTAGGGTAAATAGTTTAAGTTCCTTGATATGGTTTTCTCATTGATAGTCTTTTCTTAAGTAGATTATCCCTTATATAGACCATTTCCTTAGTTAGAATATACTACCTCTAGCTTTTCTACCTTGGCATATATAGTGATACAACTCTAAGTTTACTTACCCCGGGTTGACAATTTAATTGAGTGTTTTTAGTGCATATATAACATCCATCATTTTTGGCGTTGTTTCCAGGGAGTTGTCTCAAGGTAGGAAATAAATCATTTCTAAACCCTAGCATTAGTTTGGTGGCGGGGGAACTTTAAGACGAGAGGTAAAAACCTGCACATCTGTTATAGCAGGTTTCCCCAAACCCAATGGTAGTTTTTATTTTTGTTGTTTGCTTTCATTAACAGACCTAGGGACCCAAAAGGTAGATACATTAAATCTAAATCATACCTTTCAACCAAGATTCCTTCCAACCTTTTTGGGGGAATGAACATTCCACTCATAAATTCTGTAGACCGATACCGGAAAAAAGGAACTAGCCCAACCCAAAGAGATAAAGCAGTCTCTAAAGAGACTAAAACAGGGAGAACTATAGAACAAGAAATTGAAGCATCAATAATAGTGGGATAGGAGGTAAGAACACTTGAGCCTTCCGTAGAACCAAACAATACAACCTTTGTTTTCTTACCACCATCAAGAGATCTTAATTTTGAAGACATCATAGAGCCTGAACAAGTGAATACTTTGTTTGGTAGTTCAGCCAATATAATTGTCTCTCAAATTGACACAGAAACTTTGGAACCAATAATCTCAACCGACTTGAGTAGATTCCCAGACATCTAAGAAGCAATAAGACCTTCCCATCAGAGGGAGACCTTTCTTAGACAATAACCTTGGGGTATTGTGTTCTCTTCAAGGATAAAACCACCTAGGTACTCTCTCTTTGGAAACCAAAATAGTATGGATGATCAGGAGGATCACAACAATGTAAGACACGGGTATGAATAAAAAGTTGGAAACCAAACCGAAACCACCTTCGGGTTTCCAATTTTGGACACCACACCGAATGTCAATATGAAAAGTATTTCCCTCTCAGCACTGCCCACCTTTTATGGTAAAAGAAATGAAGATCCAGATACCTTTCTATTTCTTTTTGACATCTTGTTTAGGAGCTATAACTACTTATAATATGCCCAGAAACTAAAACTCTTTCCTGCCACCCTCAAGGACTCTGCACTAAGATGGTTCATGGGGTTGGGAGAGTCTAGTATTAGGTCTTGGGAATCCATGAAAGATACATTTCTTAAAAATTACCAAGACTACGACAAGATCAAGGAGTCTCATAATGATATTTTCAAAGTCCAATAGTTAGAAGATGAGAATCTCGAGGATTATATGGAATAGTTTGCTTATATCTCCCAGAAATCAAAATACCATGACCTTCCAGATGATGCAGTTAGGGCTCTTTTACTTAAGGGAATTTCAAAGGAATACCTAGAGATACTTAACCTAACGGAATCATGTGACATCTCCCACAAACCATTTGCCGAAATATGTGAAATGTGTAAAAATTACTTGAGGAGTAGAGCTAAAACAGGGAAAAGTGTTTGGGATCCTTACAGTAGAAACTTTAAACTGGTTAGTTCAGGTGGTATCAAGATAAAAGAGATAGGTAACCGTTTAGAGAATTACAAAAAAAACATCTTAAACATAATAGGTTCCCAGTTGGACACCCTAAATATTAAAAAGAAACAGGAGGAGGAAAATGCAACAATGAGCATATATTTCCCAAGATGAAGGAGGAGGCATTCCTCAAGGGAATGTCCATTAGATAACTTTTCAGTTTATGGATTCTGCATGGAGGACCACTCAAGTGAAAAATGTCCATCATTGTCTAGTTTTTTATCCATATATAGGAGTGGGGATCCTGGGGAATCCTCTTATGCACCTAGGAGGACATGGAAACCTAGAAACCAACCTACATACTCAGATCTACAACCTCAAGTTACACCCTATTATCAACAACCACAACAGTGGAACTCACCAAGTTGGAAAAATTGGTCTACATAGTACCAACATCCTTGGCTTCAAGGATGGAGAGGATGGAATAACCAAGGGAACCCTCAAGCTCCACCTGTCCCTATGCCCAACCATCCTTATCCTCAGTTTCCACCGAACATTCTGCAACTTCTGCTAGGTTTTGTTCCACCACCTTTACCTCTTATTCCACAAAAACAATCACAAAAATATCAGAATGGAATCTCCCCAAGACCGAGATTATTACCAACACAACCAGTGTCGAATTCCAATAATAAACCCACTCAACCTCTTTATAATGTTGAGATGCAAGCCTTCCTGACAAATTTTATTTATCCTATTCCATTGTAGGAGATTCAACTAAGGTCGGGAAAAGTTCTGGATAGGAAAATGCCTTCAGTAGCCATCTGGGAAGAAGAAGAAGAGGAAACCCCCAAATAACCCATGGATGACACTAGGTGGGAAGATGTTATTATTCCTAAGGACCATGAACCCAATATTCCCCAAAATGAACCTTCACAAATTACGAAGGCCCTACCTCCTGAGAAACCTACCACCCGGCCAGAATTTGACATCTTGAATGAATTGAAGAATATTTGTGTCAATATTCTCTTGTTACAAGCCATTAAGTATATTTCAATCTATAGTAAGGTGGTCAAAGAATTGTGTATTAAGATGCTAGGTAGGAAGCATAAGGATCCTCCAACAATACATTTGATAGGAGAAATTTCTGAGTACATATCAGAGCAACCTAAGGTAGAAAAATATGGGAACCCAGGAAATCTCATAGTGACCATAACCATTAATGAGGTTTCCATTGGGAACACTCTCATAGACCTAGGGGAGGCCATCAATGTTATGACTATTACTACCTTGGAGGAACTATAGTTAAAACCTCTTCATAGACCTACCCCAACTATTTTGGAGTTAGCAGATAAGATAAGGGTTATACCTGAAGGAATTCGGGATGATATCATTTTTACTTTAACCTCATGGGAGTAACCAATATAATTTCTTTTCATCCACTCAAAGGATCCTACCAAAGTCCACCCCGTTATTTTGGGAAGACCTTGGTTAGCCGCAACCAATGTATTTATTGGTTGTAGAGAGGGAGAAATGACCATATCAAATGGACTTTCTATCCATAAGCTCACCATATACCCTCCATCCAAACCTATCATGGAGAATATATGGTGGCTTGAATGTCCATACAAGAATGAGCACTAGGAAGAATTTGTGTTGCCAAGTGACCATGCCTGGGCACTTCAGGAGCACACAATGAAAAATGTTCTAAACCAATTTATTTCTGCTATCACATGTGTTGATTTTCCACAATCTTTTCCCCAATTTGAGTACATGTTTGGGGAATAATTTAAGGAACAATTGGACCCATCCATTTTTTCTTCGACATCTTTCATATTTGATATAGACAAGTCTCCCACATCTTATACCATGCCCTACAATATTAGCCCAGGGAAATTTCTACATATAAATTCTGGGCTAAATGCATACCAACAAAAGAAGTTAGTAAGTGTCATTAAATAATAATCAGGGGAATTCACCTGGTAATACACTGATATGAAGGGTATACATCCTGACACATGCATCCATCACATATATACCCAGGGGTAAGTAACACCTGTTAGGCAACCCCAGAGAAGGATGAACCCAACACTCAAGGATATAGCAAAAGAGGAGATCCAAAAGTTATTAAATGTCGGATTCATTTATACCATATCCGACAGTAAATGGGTACCCCCCCTTGTAGTGGTTCCAAATAAAGTGACCAGGAAATGGAGAATTTGTGTTGATTTCTAGGAGCTTAACAAGGCCACTATGAAGGATTACTTTCCTCTTCCTTTCATTGACCAAGTCTTTGTTACCCTGTCTGGAAATAAATATTTATCCTTTTTATATGGATATAGCAGGTACAATCAAATTCTCATAGCACCCAAGGACCAGGACAAGACCACCTTTACTTGTCCTTGGGGCACCTATGCCTATTGAGTCTTACCATTTGGATTGTGTAATGCTCCTGCCACATTTCAACAAGCAGTACTAGAGATATTTGCTGATCTTATTCATGATTGTGTGGAGGTATACATGGATGACTTCATAGTATATGGAAATACTTACCAAGAAGCCTTAGATAATTTAGAAAAAGTCCTTATCATATGCCAAGAAATGAACCTGTCTCTAAGTCATGAAAAATGTAAAATGTTGTTAACTGAAGGAGTGGTTCTAGGAAATCATGTTTCATCTGAAAGGATAAAAGTCGATCCTGGAAAGATTGAGGTCATCGTCAGACTTCCACCCCCAAAAACTCAGAAAGAGGTGAGAAGCTTTCTTGGACACATCGGATACTACCGACGATTTATTGAAAATTTCACAAATATTGTTGCACCCATGTTTGGATTATTAATAAAGGATGTTGATTTTTTTTGGACTGAGCACTGTCAAACTGCCTTTGAAACCCTAAAATCTAAGCTATCTGTGGCACCAGTTCTTATGGGGGCCAATTGGGCTCTCCCATTTCACATATCCACTAATGCCTTCGACACTGCAATATGAGGAGTATTAGGGAACGAAGAAGACCAACAGTCCTATGCCATTTATTTTGTGAGAAAGAACTTGTCCCCTGCCAAGTTAAACTACACATTTACTGAGAAGGAAGTCTTGGCAGTATTTCATGATATCAATAAGTTTCACCACTACATCACAGGTTACAAATTATTTGTACATACAGATCATTCTTCCATTAGATTTCTTATGAATAAACCCATAAATAATGGCCAAGTGACTAGGTGACTCCTTCTATTGCAAGAGTTTAATATCATTGTCCTTGACTGACCTGTAAAGCAGAATTTGGTAGCTGATTTTCTTTCATGAATAAAAAATGAGGATGATGATATTCCTGTACATGATATTTTCCCAGACGAGCACCTTTTTCCCCTTTTTGTAAATACCCCATGGTTTCTGGATATGGAAAACTATTTGGCTATTAGGAATTTACTATCTCATTTGTCACCTCATGAAAAACGTAGAATTATCACGCAAAGTGCCAATTACTCTTAGTTTGGCCATGACCTTTTTAGTACAAGTCCTGATTTCATTACTCATAGATGTGTCTGAGAAGATGAGATACCATAAATACTACGAAGTTGTCATGATGGACCATGTGGTGGCCATTTTTCTGACAAACGTACAACATATAAGGTGTTACATTCAGGTTACTATTGGCCTATCGTTTTCAGGGATGCTACCAAGCATGTGAGGAGTTGCGATAGTTGTCAAATAATAAGAAGACCCACGTCAGATGACGAAATTCCCTTTCATGCCCAAGTTATGATAGAACCTTTCGAGAAATGGTCCCTTGACTTTGTAGGACCAATTTCACCCATGTATCGTAAGAAAAATTGTATTTTGGTTTGTACAGATTATGTCACCAAGTGGGTAGAGGCAAAATCCCTATTTAAGGCTACAAAAAAATCCGTTGTCGAATTTATCTATGAAGACATCTTTACCTACTTTGGTGTTCCTCGTGAAATTGTTACAAACCAAGGCACTCAATTCACTTCCAAGTTGATGAGATAACTAATGGAGAAATATGGGATTAAACACTATAAATCTTCTCCATACCACCCACAAGATAATGGTCAGGTGCATTCTACAAACAAAGTTTTGGAAGCTATCTTAACCAAGACTGTTCAATTACATCATCGAGATTGGGTTGATAGGATTCCATAGGCCTTGTGGGCATATCAGACCACTTGGAGAAATACCACTGGGCATACCCCTTATGATCTAGTATATGGGAAATAAGTACTTCTACCAATAGAATTTCAAGTAAGGACCTTCTGTATTGCTGCATAATTGGGATTAAACTTAGATGAGGATCAGAGACAACGATACCTATAATTAAAAGAGTTGGATGAGATCAATCAAGATGCTATCCAACGAGAAATCTTAGTCCAAAACCAAAGGAGCAAGTGGCATGACAAGTTTATTAAGAAGAAACACTTCCAACCTGGTGATTGGGCTTTGTTGTTTGACTCTCGATTTAAAACCTTCAAGGGAAAAATCACCACTCGGTGGTTGGGTCCTTACGAGTTAGTCACCGTATATGACAGTGGACCTATGAAAATCAAAAAAATTGGCGATGGACAAGTCTCCTTTGTAGTAAATGGACACCAAATCAAACTCTATTACGGGCCCATTTCCAAAGAAGATTTTCTATAGGTCATGTCAACTGACAAGGCATTGGCCTTAGTAGATGGGGAATCCCCCCCTTGTTCTTGAATGTTTTCTGAATTTTCGATTGTATATATGTAAATAATTTTGAATATCGTTGATAGAAAATTCTAGAGATTTTTGTAGGTATTTATTTCACCAGGAGTAGACAGTTTCAAGGAAATATAAAAGAAGGTTTTTTATTCAAAAAATTTCTATACTTGAACCCTTTTGTCTTCTAAGCATCAAATGAATAATGATTTTCATTAGCCATATTTTTGCAAAGATTTTCATCTTCTTTTTCTCAAGGCATCTTAAGCACCTGCAATTAAAAACCTTCACCACTATATAAGGAAGTGATACCATAACCATCAAGATTAGAGGTCACTTGTACAGTTCCCCAAGAACTCCGAGTAAGTGAGTAAAGTATTTTTTAAAGAGTAACAATGAGGTCTGATTAGCGGTTAGCCATGGAAACATAAAAAAAAAAGGAAGAAAGTGAGTTGAGCCTAAAGATACCTTTTTGTTTTTTCCCAATGGTACCATCCACTACACACTAAAAATACTTGATTATATCATATATTTAGATAGGCTATGTCTTCTTAAGTACCCCTTACATTAGGACAATCACTAAGGAATATATAATGAAAAGTCATCCTCTAACATAAATACCATCCCAATTAAAAAAAGAGAAAAAATGTTTTTTTTAGAGTTGTCCCCCCATCTTCTTTCACAAAACAATCTTTTATTAAAATTTTAAAAGATGGAGGGCCAGTATTTGACGAATAAGAGGCTAATCCGTCAGGATAATGAACAGGTATGTTGGCAGTGGGTACCAGCCTGTGGTATGACTAGGTAAACCCACTAGAGTACTGAACATGCTTGGTGGCAGCGGGGCATTCTACCTAGTGAGGATTATAATCTGACAACAAAATAATAAGAAATTTAAACTTGTCCTGATGTATGACATTACTTGTAGACAAAGTTGACATGAAGTATGTATGGTTAAGCTAAGGTTAATGAACTCCATAAATATGCCATTGGGAACAAACTTTGAGACTATATTGAAACTCTCTCGCCTACCTCTTCTTATATATATAGGATATTTAATCTTATAGGTGGGGCCATATTCTAACCGTCTTGTCAGACCGATATGTGAAATTTATCTCTACACATAATAGGCCGTAAATCTTTGACTATTGGGAGAATTGAATGGTTTCCTATATTTTTTATTGTGAGGTGTTACAATACTTAGGTGTGGGGGAGGGGTCTCATGAGTTGACAAATGATAACACTTCCTAGAAGAAGTAAAATCTTTGTAAACAATTTTGTGTATTGTTTTTCATGATACAGGCTATTACATTAGGAATTTTTTTTTTTTTTGAAATTCTAATTCCCTGTGTGTTATAAACTATTGTACATTGCCTTAACAGACCACTTAACTGGTTTATTGTCATTACAGTCTGTCATTACACAGTTGATATTACATGCCTTATGTGAGATAGAGGAATGTATTGTGTGAGCACGATGGAAAGACAAATAATAATGGAACACTATTATCCTACCTCTTCTCCTATTCACTATGACAGTCAAAATCATTTTAAGACTAAAGGTTGTGAATAAAACATACATTACTGAAGGAATACAATTCATTTCACATAGGGGTACCATATGGAGTGCCATATGGAGTGTTGTATGAGGTTCCATTTAAAAGACCATATGAGGTTTTAGATGATGCGCCATATGAAAGATCGGATGAGATGTATACACCAGTTAATATCCACAATTTTAGGTAACCAGGAATCAATGGCATTTATTTGAATTAGTTAATGGAAATTGAGATTAGATGATACAATCCCTATACATTTTTATGATCAAATGTCCAAGTCAAAGACTTGGACATTGATCTAACCTCTTCATCATTACGATTGCCTCCCAAAAGATGCCTTCAAATTTGAAATCGATGCACTCATGATCACACATGGAAACTCGTGTGTGATGAATGCAACCATTTTCACCCATGGTGCATTAAAAAACAGAGGGATCGCTCAAATCGTTATTCCATTCATGTAGCGTGTTCACCCTTTTCTCATTGTGTTCGCCCTCTGCTTAATCACAGTCATCCTCGGCCTGATTTCACCCATCCTCTATTGAATTCCTCTCTCTGTCCATTTCTCCACACTTTCACCATTCCCAAACGGTATGATCCATCCTCATATGCTGACCTCTTTGCCATCCCCAAGTTCGCACAATGCAGGGAAGTGTTCCTTCGCGCAGGTTGGGGGTCGTTCTTGGCTCCTTTGCAGGGCCATGATGACAACATTTCTATGTAATTATCCCTTGTATTTGATGGAAATATGGTGCACATGGGGTCTCTCACCTTCATGGTCTCTGAGGAATCCATTGCCCCAGCCACAAAACTTCCAAGAGTTGGAGACCGCTGGTTTAAACACCACCAATTGCCAAGAGTAAGCTATAACAGGGTTTTCAAACTTGAATTTTAGAATAACTCTGGAGCTAAGGGATACTCCAAGGATTGGATTAAAGAGGAGATAATTATCCCTCTCATAGTCATCACGATATTGATCACTTGCGAAGGCAGTTATTCCACCTTTAAATCCTGTCACTTTCGATTATTAGCTCATTTTCAGTTCAATAAGCCTTTGAATTTTCCCTTTTACTTCTTAAAGAGTCTTGAGAAGATGTGTTCCCAAGTATGGAAGAATGTAACCAATCCCCATAACATCCTATTCCACCATGGCCTCATCAAACTACTTGTCTTAGCCGAGTTGGAAAAATAGGGGAAAACGTGGGATGAGTTCATTTACCAATTTGCAAACCCTCATCTTACAATTAAGACTAGTAAGAAAACACTTGATCTAGGGATTGTTACTCCATCCAAACCCCATTCTCCGAAGAGTCCAAACCCTCCTGATCAAGATATTCCTTTACCAGAACAAAATTCCAAGAAACTTGTTGATAGCCTTGTTGTCTCATCGGGAAAATAGACAAAGAATCCTATTGCTAACTCTCTGATGCCTTTAACGTCTATTGATCCTACACCCAAAAAGATACAAGAGGTAATTCAACAAGACTTCCCTGTAGTCCTCACAAATAGGAGAGGAGCTAATCGATTCAATAGAGGATATTTTTGAAAGAGTACCCAAAATACAAGAGGGAAAACCTTATGAAAAACCCTCGGCCACTTCAGACATTATCCAAGTGTCCTCCGATATCGAAAGCCCTCATAAAATACTTAGGGAAGTGTCTGCAGAAGAATTGGAGCCTCATAGAAAGAAAAAAGCTCAACCTACTTCTCCTCATAAATGCCCTCTTACTCCTACCTCACAGATTCCTACCCCAAATCCCAAAACCGATAGACTTTCTACATCTTTCAAGGGATATAATCCCTCCTCCAAGATATATGATCTTGCTCCAAACATTGAAAAGATACAACAGGAAAAGGATCAGTCGCTGCAAAAATTGGAAGAGAGGAAGACTTTGGATAAGCATATTCACCATGAAAATGAAATACTCGAAGAAAAGGTGAATTCCCTTCAACGATTGGTTGATTAAATGACCAAAACTTGTCGAAACCTCAGGAAAAAATTGAAACAACATAAGAGGCACAAGAAAAAATCTTCAAGGCAAGAGGGAGAAGATTCTAAAGCTAATCCTTCTCAGCAATTCTAGTCATGTGGGGCAATTCATTTTTGTTTGCAGTGGGATGTGAAAAATCTTAGGTGTGGGGGTAATGTTGGGCTCCTGATTTGGCTAAATTAATGATGATGATTAGATCCTTTTTGACCAGTATTATATGTGTATTTCACTATTTTGAAGAACTTTTGAAGGATTATTATATCAAATCGTCATAGCATATACCAGGTACATATGATTGATGTTTTTTGATGGTTTCAAGTTTAATTCAATATGATTTAATGATTACAGGAAGCTAATGCATGATCTGTGTGTCACAGGAAAAAATCGCATGGCGTTTTTCCATCTGATAGCTCATCTGATACTCCATACGACACTACATATAGTACTCCATCCAACATTGCGTCTGACACTCCATCCAACACTAAACCTGTGGGAGAGTTGGTGGTTGTTATATTAGCAGCCTGTGCTGGGCGAATCGGCGATATGGGTTTTTCTCATGCTTGTGGCCTCTAACTATTGAGCTCTTGACATCTTGGATTGGTTTGTTATGCTGAGCGTTGAGTGGCTCATTTGGTTTCTAGAAGCCATAGGAAATTTTAGCGCATTTAATGTAATTTGTTGTTTTTAGAGGAGGTCGACCCTTCCAGTGGTCGACCTCTCGACTTGTAACTCCTATCAATACCACAGTAATGGTCATACAAGTGTTAAGTTAAGAATTGTGAAGCCATAATTGTTTTTGTTGTGTAATTCGAGACATTTCCATAAACTTGTGTAAACTTGTGTTTTCAATTTAAATGACAAAATAGTGTTGCTTGAGCTCGTGATTAACTATTGAGTAGTAGTTAGGACTTGCTGGGGGGGCCACCAATGGTGTAGGTGAATATTTAGCTAGTTAGCTTGTGTATTCGAGTTGTGCAATTGCCATTTCTTTCGTTTTCTATTATATGCATTTTTATCATTTTACATGCTGTGTATTTGTTGTTCATAACGTAATTATTCAATTTCCTTTTTGTAGGTTGCTTGTGAAGGATAGTGTTAATATTCCATGTCTTTTTAATTAATAAGAGATATCTTGCAAGCTTAGCCACTAACCTTGTTGTGTGATTAAATGATAGTTAGAATTTCTGCAAGTTGAAATAGAATAGTTAAAAGTTAAAACAAAGTATTGAGTTAATAGTTTCTTTGACAAAGTTTCGATGGATTTATAATTGTTAGCTTTGATTTTAATTCTTCATTTTCTTATCTAGTTTGCTCATTTATTTTCTTATTAAATTTCCTGCAGTATGTTAAAGTAGAAGTATAATTTACATTATGTTTTTATACGCATTTTAACTTGCAATTTAAATTTTCAAATAATAGGATTAGTTAGTTTACTTTATGAAATTTCCATTCTAGAATTAAATAGAAATCCTAAATAGAAGTTTGATTTTGAGTCAAGTTTTTAGTTTAAGTTTCTAATTGTGTGAATTTTCTTACATTAGCATAGGAGTACATTTGAATTCAGTAGAATAGTGGTTTCTTATCGTTGATGATTAATGCATAAATTGAAGAATCACATGGATTCTCAGGATAGTTGATAGTTCTTCTATGATAGCTAAGCTCTCATTAGATTGCTTGATTCATACCTTTCATTTCTCCATAGAAGTTAATATTGAAATTATTCCTCTTGAGCTATCACTGATCATTAGATTCCATCGTGATGTCATACGACAATGAAGACATCATCATCATCATTACATTTGAAGTTATTGTTGTTATAGATCAAGATTAGTGTTTGAATACTATCATAATGCTTTTCATTAAATAGGTCAAGATTTCCTTTTGTAGATTAGAAGTAATTATGAGTTTTATCTTAAGAATAGAGTTCACTTGCTTAATAGTTTTATTAGTTACATGTTGAGTAGTTTTGATTAGTTTACTTGCTGCATAAGTTTTCATAGGTTAGTTATTTCACTACTTACTTGTTTACTTATTGCTACTCATTGAATTTGAATAGATTGATTAGATTAGTTTGTTGTTGTTATTACGTTGAATAGATTAAATAGATGGCTTTCTTTTGCTCATTAGTTTGATTAAGTTAACTTGCTCATTTTAGGGGTTTTATTTACTTCTAGAGGACAATCCATCGATCCATTGTTCAAAAGTTACTTAGGGTAAATAGTTTAAGTTCCTTGATTGGGTTTTCTCATGGATAGTATTTTCTTAAGTAGATTAGCCCTTAGATAGACCATTTTATTAGTTAGACTATACTATCTCTATCTTTTCTACCTTGGCATATATAGTGCTACAACTCTAAGTTTACTTACCCCGGGTTGACAATTTAATTGAGGGTTTTTAGTGCATATAGAAAACCCATCAATCACTGAAGATGAGCCCATTTGAAGAACTTTATGGAAGAAAGTGCAACACCCCAGTAAGATGGGACAACCCAACTAATAGGGCAGTGGTTGGGCCAGAGTTTCTCCAAGAAATGGAAGAGAAAATTCTAAATATTAAGCAGAATTTGAAGGCTTCCCAAGATAGGAAAAAAACTTATGTTGATAAGAACATAACTCACATGGAATTTAAAGTAGTGGATCATGTATTCCTGAGAGTGAAGGCCAACATAAGCTCCCTGAAGTTGGGAAATTGTTCAAAGTTGGCAACTAGATATTGTGGAACGTTTGAAATCCTAGAGAGGATTGTTCTAGTAGCATATAGGCTTGCATTTCCTGCATGCATGTCTATACATAATGTATTTCATGTGTCATTTCTTAAGAAGTATGTACCTGATGCTAATCATTTTATTGATTGGAGTGTGATTCAGGTGGAATAGTAAAGCGCTTTTCAGGTGCATCCAATACGTATACTAGATCAGAAAAGCAAGCAGCTCTAGAATCTAGCGATAGGGCTTGTAAAAGTTCAGTGGACTTGGTATGGTCCTGAGGATGCAACTTGGGAGCATGAATATGCTATGCAGGAAGAATGCCCACATCTTTTTGAAGATTTTGAAAATATTGTTGATATTATGTAAATGAGTTGCACTAAGGATAGTGAAAAAATAAGGGGAGGGGATTGTAATACCCCAAGGTCGGGCCTCTGTGAAATGTAATGATTTTTTTAGCCTGGTGAGCCAAGTAATTATAAGCTAGTAGGATTATGTGTTTATTAGGCCGAAGAGCCTAGATGCTAAGGTCAGTGGGCTTGATTTTTGTATATGTAATTATGCATATTATTAATAAAATACATCGTTGCATGTAGACCGACCACGAAGAAAGAGTTATGGGGGAATAAGTTCCAATGTGTAGGGAAAGGAATGGGGCTGAGAGGATAGGAATGAGGGGATAATATTGAGGGATTAACACAAAGGAATATTATAATTTATTTTTGAAAAGTACTAAAGTTGGGAAAATAAACACAATTATCCTGAGTTCCTTTGAGGAGAGGAACAAACTCCAAGTGGACAGGATCATGCTCCTGGAGAGCCAATTGTCACCCAGGATGTATGCAAATTTATGTGGGAAGTTCCACCTTTTTTGGGGGGTTCACGAACCATTCTGGCCACCTTCCTAAGGAGTTTTCTCTCCACCATGGAAACTCTCTCATGATTCTGTAGGATGACCATTCTCACCATTGCAACTCTGTCAACATTCTGACCAGTTTGGTCATTTAGTTCCCCATGAGTTCATCCTCAACATGTTGGACATCCCTTGTGAATTTAACACACACACTGAGAAAGTACACATACAGAGTCATTTCCTCCTTTGTGAACCTCTGTAAATTGCTGAGTCGTCCCCTTGCCTTACTCGATCTTTAGTGGTTGTGGATTGAAGAGGCAGGTTGTTAGGCCCGTGGTTGAAGAAGCATGTTGTCAGGCCTATGAGAAACTCTCTCTAGGTGGGAGAGTTTTTTGGGAGGTGATTTCTCCTGGAGGGAGTCCAGTACTAGCTACGAAACTCTGAGAATTCCTGATCCAACCTATTGTTGAAGCCCTAGAAGGGAAGTGGAGCAACCAATGGACTCTGTAACATTGAAGGTGGATAGTCCCGAGGTGGGACATGCATGTGGGGAATGAGAGTCCAAGAGAAAAGGGTGTAAGTAGGCTCCTTGGAGAGAATCCTTCTAGCTGCATAGTTCAGTTTTGCGTAGCCTCAACCTAAGTCTAGGATTCCTTTTCCCTTGGAGGATTTTAGTCCCAGCTCAGGGGTGACCCACTACTGATCCTGATGAGTAGCATGGTCTAAGGTTGGGAGGTTCATGGAAGGCTTGCACATACTTGGTGAAAATGTATTAAAATATAAGTACCAAATATTTTTTCTCTGTATGATGTGTATGGTGTACATGTGTTGTAATGTTACCAATATTTTCTGATTTTATTACATGTATGTATTATTGTCGCTTTCGCATGAAATGTGTATGAATAGAATGTGTGTCTATTTATAATTACATCATATATATATATATATATATATATATATATATATATATATATATATATATATATATATATATATATCATAAAGCTTAATTCTTGATGGCAATACACTTTGGTTGGAATTAGGAATGATCATAAATTGGTGTCAGTTAAGAGATGTCTAGGAATTAAGGGTCGGGACGTCATAAATTGGTATCAGATCTAAGAGAGATGTCTAGGAAGTGGCGTTTCTCATCATGTTGGTGGCTAGGGATGTCACAATATTCCAAACAAAACATGACATACTACCATGGGAATTACATCACACAAAATATCATCTCTATATCCACCTATTTTAAATTCAACAAGGCATTGTTTAGTTACCATTACTTGGTGTCCTTTTTGCAACCATGAGACCTTATCTGGATTTGGGTGTGCAGTTCTATCCAGATCCAAATTCTCCACCATATCTGTGGATACTAAGTTATCAGTTCTCCCACTATCAATTATCACCTTGCATACTCTGTCTTTAGTCTTGAAAGCTGTCCCGAAGAGACTATTCCTCTGCAATGGATTTTCAATTTCTGGCTCTCGTTTGAAGAGAACCTTCTTCAACATCAGGCATTTTCCATCCTCTGCACCTTATGCTTCAACATTCCTTTTCTGTTATTGTGAAATGTGAGATTCACCTCCTCCTTCTTTCTTTCTCTCGAGACATTCCCAAGACATGTGTCCTATCTTTCCACAAAAATAACACCTTATTTCTCCTCCTCTACTTCTTCCTCTTCCTCTAGAATAATTTCTTCCACCACTTTGTCTCCCTCGGGAACCTCCTCCTCTTTCTGAGTGACTATGTGGTCTCTCGGTCTCATTCTTGGTTTTATGTGCCTTCTCATGGGAAACTCCCTTACCTTTGTTTGGGCCTCTACCTCTACTTCCATGACTTTGTTTTCTGGCCAACTTCTCCTCTGCCTTCAGTGCAATCTGATAAGCATCTTCCACTTTCCTCACTGTCATCATGTTGATTTCATCCTGGATTTCATACCTTAGGCCATTTATATATATATAATTTTTTCTTCATCTTTCTCTCTTTTTCCAGTCCTGATATTCATCGTGTAGAACTCCTCTATGTACTCTTTCACTGTCATGCCCTTCTGTCTCAGGTTCTAAAACTTCCTAAACATATTTCTCTGATAATCCTTGGGTATGAATTTATCCTTTAGCTTGGATACCATTATGTCCCAATTCTTTATCTTATACTTGCCTTTGCTCCTCCTATCAGCCTGTAGTTCATCCCACCATAGTGTTGCATGTCCTTTTATCCCGGTGACAACATGTATCACCTTCTTCTCCTCATCAACATCTTCATAATCAAAGTACTTGTCCATGGAACTTATCCATCCCAACAACTCTTCAACGTCCAAATTTCCTTGATACATTGGGACGTCTATCTTTTCTCTAGCTCCCAACTTCACAACAACTTTTAGTAAGCATTCTTCGGTTGTATCTTCCCCTGTAGCTTCTTCTTCAACCTCCATCTCTTCACTTTCTGCATCACTGACGTCTCTAACATTAGGTTCTCTCCTCTGCGCTTCCTCCATCGCCTCCAACCTGACACAAAGCTCTCTCATTTATATTTCTATAGTGTGATTGGCTACATGTGGCTCAATGCGTCTCCTCAAAGAAATTGTGTTGACTGGTTCTCACACACAGAGTTCAACTTTGAGTTCCTTTTCGTTAACTTGAAAACAAAATCAGGCTCTGATACCACTTGATGCAGACCCCCCTTCCCTCTTAAGGGTTTCATGACCTCCTGGTCAAGGATCTTAATCTCCTTTGCTGAATTATCTCTTTGAGGCCTTCTGTAGCCCCTGGAACAAATTACATAGGCCCCTTTTTCTATTTAGGCGTAGGTCTTATGGAACCTGTGGCCCCCACTTCTTTATAGATTTTATAAACTTGAAATTTTGGCACAATCTCCTTCCGCTAGCCCCTATTTGAATGTGACCTTGGGTTGTGACCCAAGGATTAACCTTCTGGGAGCTTCGCAACTTCGGGACTCTAACTGAAACCAGATCTACAGTCCACATCCCCCTTTGTAACCAATGCTTGAGATCTACTTCGGGACTCCGCGCTCTGGGAGTTTCAAATTTTCCAACCTCCACTTTTCCCCAGAGTGCTCCATACCTAGAGTTCTAGATCAGGTGCCACACGTCCATCCAAATCAATGGCTCGGGTTCGCTTCAGGACTTCGACGTTCAGGAGTTCCATATGCTCACATAAACTTTTCTCCTGAAGTACTCCATACCCAGAGTGTTGGCAAATGTTTACCAAGTAGCATATGCTTGTCATTGATGGCAAGTACAACAGTGGACATGGCAGGATAAGAAGGATAAAATCCCTTGGGATTCGGACGTGAAAGCTCAAGAGGAACAACGTTGAGGAAAACGCGCGCAGCAAAGGCACAACTCAAGATATAGGAGTTTGCAGAGGAGAAGGAAGACAAAGATCCAGTGACCGTTGGATCCCATTCAAATTTCCCGAAAGGCCGATAGCTGTCGGATCTGCAGAAGCTGTGAGGGAGATAAGCCATCAGAGAATCGGGGATTGGGACTTTGAATTGTCCAATTCATTCGACAACGAAAACCCCGAAATCGCGATATGCGATTTCGTGACTTGATCGTAGCCATTGAAGCAAGCATGCGATATGGACCGTTGATTGTCCTCATCGGAGTTTCGGGGATCGAGATTTCAATATGCAAAGAACACAATGCAACGAAAACCTCGATTTTGCGATATGCAAAATCGCGATTGAATCTAGACCGTTAGATCAACATGTGATCTAGACCATTGATCCAACTCACGAAAGAAGACCACGTCAGCTAGGGACACGTGGCACAACCAGGGAATGATAGGTGTCAGGCAGATTAAACACTTCAGGCACATGTAAGTCACGAATCAGAGTGACACGTGGCAGGATATAACATGTTTCAAACCACGTGTGACATCAGCAGAGGCATCGGCGATCGGGACTTTGAAATGACAAAGTCACTTGACATCGAAAGTCTCGAAATCCTGGAGGGATCGGGACCGTCCNACCATTGATCCAACTCACGAAAGAAGACCACGTCAGCTAGGGACACGTGGCACAACCAGGGAATGATAGGTGTCAGGCAGATTAAACACTTCAGGCACATGTAAGTCACGAATCAGAGTGACACGTGGCAGGATATAACATGTGTCAAACCACGTGTGACATCAGCAGAGGCATCGGCGATCGGGACTTTGAAATGACAAAGTCACTTGACATCGAAAGTCTCGAAATCCTGGAGGGATCGGGACCGTCCATCTGAGGGACAGGTGTCGAAGATCAAGGCACCGTCAGCAGTTTGTTCATCGGTAAATCGGGGATCCTGTTGACAAGAGTTTGTGCAAGTCAGAATCACGATCCGCGAAACCCCAATGAGTGGGGGCCAGCTGTCAGCACAATAGCGAAGGAGGACGGTGGCATAGTGGGGGCAAGCTGTTAGAGATAAGGAGCGCATCGGGATTCAGCATACCGAGAGTCCCGTTGACTTGTGCATCTTGGCATCACAAACCCCATAGCCCCGACGGGATAAGGCTGCGGTCACGGGTAACGGTCACGTGGACCAGGGCTCATCCAGGAGGGCTGAAGTGCATCGCAAATCGGGAAATCGTGAATCCCGTGGACATAAACATTATGTCATCGCAAGTGCCGAAACTCCGATGGAGTAATAAGACCAAGGTCATGTGATCGCAGGTCACATGGACCATTGTGTAGCCGGAAGGGGCTAAAGCTCGGGAAAGGACGAAACCCCGATAGAGAGACATAAGGCTGTGGTCAGAGCCCTTGGTCACGGGATTTGTAAGTGACTAAGACTATGAACGCCGAGAGTGTCGAAATCGCGATATATGAAATCCTGATTTGATCTGAACCATTTGATCAAGTATTGATCGTAGGGCTACTGTTGCATACAATAGTGAAACTGCCAGAAACCACTGATGGTTTCAGCCAGAGAAGCTGAAGAGTTACGATGTTGATATCGCAGAGCACTCGAGAGGTGGAGAAGATTGGCGAAGTTGGAGCATCCAGAGGAATGGAGAACAATGCATGCACAAAGTGCACAGAAGATATAAATACAGAGTACATAGAAGAGAAGGTGAGGTGGTCGCTGTTGATATTGGAGTTGGCAGTGATTGTAGCTGGTGAAGGTGATTGATGTGAGAAGAAGAAGGAGAGTGCAGCAGCTGAATAGTACGGAAGAGGAACTATGCAGAGAATGGAGATGGCGCACAGAGCGTAAAACGCAGAAGACCAGACAACGCAAGTGATATGTGCAGAAAGGCAGTGTGGAAGAAAGAGAAACGAGATGCAGCAGAACAGTGATAAGTTGGGTAAGTCATTGTAGATCAATATATCACTGTAATAAGTTTCAGAAGCATAGATTTATATTTCAGGGTGGTTGGGAGGTGCTAGGGAGGACTGTTGTCCTCAGAGGATCAAGTGGGTTCTTGAACACAGAGAGTCGGTGCTTCCTTCTAGTTGGTGCTAGAGAAACCAGGGAGTCGGTGCTTCCTTCTAGTTGGAACTAGAGAAAACAAAGAGTTGGTGCTCTTAGCAAGTTGCATCTTGCAAAGCTGAGGTTGTAGCCTCATTATGAGTTGGTGCTCATATGTATGATACTGTAAAGAATGTAACCATTGCTTATCATAT
>SNQJ01S0006866.1:136672-169880 GCA_010110895.2 Picea sitchensis | reverse complement strand
GTGTTTAATTCTCTGCATTATTGTGATAATCATTCAGTGTTTCTGCAAAGAGTTATAAAAAGAAGCACAATTGTTTAAGCTCAGTAACAACTGATTCACCCCCCCCCTCTCAGTTGTCAAACACTAAGTTCCCGATCAAGCTCCACACATCCACTTAAATCAATGGCTCAAGTTCATTTTGGGACTTCGACGTTCAGGAGCTTCAGACGTTCCTGCAGTTTTTTCTCTCAGAGCATTTTCTTCCAGAGTTAAGGATCATGCGACAAACATCCTTCTAGTTCGATGGTGTGGATCCACTTCGGGCGACCCTTTACTTCATGTTTCTTTCTCATCACTTTTGAAGTATACAATCTCCTGATGCGTGTCTCCCACAGATCGACAACTATAAATCACTTCGGTTATTCAGTCTTCGGGAGTTTCAACCTCTACCCACTCACTTTCTCCCATAGTTCTTTCACATGAAGTCAACGATCTGTCAATGTGTGTCTCCCTCAGATCGACAACTACAAATCACTTCAAATATTCAGACTTTGGTAGTTTTAACCTCTCCACACTCACTTTCTCCTGGAGTTATTTCACCCAAAGTCAACGATCTTTCGACTCGTGTCTCCCATAGATTGACAACTACAAATCACTTCAGCTGTTTGGGCTTCGAGATTTTCAACCTCTCCACACTCGCTTTCTCCTGGAGTGATTTCACTCGAATTCAATGATTTGTTGACCCGTGTCACCCAGAGATCGACAACTACAAATCACTTCAACTATTCAGGCTTCAAAAGTTTCAACCTCTCCACACTCGCTTTCTCACAGAGTGATTTCACCCAAAGTCCATAGATTTTCTCCATGTATCCTCCCTCGGATCAACGACATAGATGCACTTCGTTACTCCGTAGATTTCCAAAGGGACTCATGACTAACCACCTTGCAACTTTTCCATATCTGATGGTCTGGGGTGACTCTGCTTCCTCCTGAAGAAATCCTAGTCGTTAACTTGATAAAACTTAAGAGCTTCCCCCCCTTTGAATATTTCTTCCTTCTATTTCTTGTGAGCTTCATTTCTCAAACCCCTTACTCCTTAGAGGGTTTCTTCGACACTTAGTCGACATTCAGATCTGTGCACTCCTTGTAATAGATCTTTGTGCCCCTTCATGAGAAAACTCAATATATTCCTCCTGAGATTTTTGGCTCAAAGACTTTGTCGACACACTCATTACATACGATATTCACACTCTCCATATGAAATTTTCACGCTATCTATTCTGAGAGATTCAAAAGACTCTATTAAACACACTCCTTGTGTACAATATGCACTCCTTGCATAATCTCAAGGAAGAGAAACAATTGAAAATTATTCAACACTTCATGGATTCATTCGTTCACAGTATAACTCATGCATTCATGAAAGCATATAATAACAACGAATAGTTACACAACAATACTTCCATGCATTTGGATCAACATCCCTCTGTTATATTCATTCAAATGTAAGTGGCTACAACTAATACAAGAAAATAACAACTAACTCAACAAATACTAATGTGCCGCTGTAAATTGTTCAACAACATTATGTTTTCAGCATCAGGTTCAACAGCCTCATTCAGGCGCATAAGAATCTATTTATACAAGAGGACTCTTAGGGTTTCCTCCAACTACCTATCCTATCAAATTAAAATCATTCAACTAATAAGCCTTTGTTACAATGAATTTTCTGAGATATGCAGATAGGGGCGGATGCTCCAGATCTGCATTACAGTTAGTTTCATTTAAGGAAAACTGATCTCCTCTGATCTCATGCAATCATCTAGTCTCTGTTCATCAAATTTTTCTTTAACTTGCAATCTAATCAAAAGATATTTCCTCAGGATACGCCAACAATAAAAAAAATAAAACAAATCAAAAGGTGCACTATGTGTTGTGCTCATTGTGTTGTCCACGTGTGCTTTGTTGATGATGATCCTACATCATCGTTCTTGACTCCTGTATTAGAGGAGTTTTTTTGGAAAACAATCCTCGCTACTAATGGATTTAACTCTCTCTAGTGACTCCTAGTTTCAGTTTTGATGGCCTTGGAGACTTTACTGTCCAATCCTGCACCAACGCCCTAAATCCTAGTCTAATGTTAGTTTTCTAAAAAGAAATGAGTAATGAATTTTAAATTAAGAAATTTTCTTTTTAATTTGTTCATTAATCAAGGGTAGTGGAATGAAACTTTAGTGGTGTTTGATGACACTTTCCAATCCAAAAAAAATAAAATAAAAACATGTATGCAATGAATTGAATTTGTCTTTAGATGAACACTATCTAAAGGAAAGGAGACATCTTTTTCACTTTCAAATTTATCTAACTAGAAACAACAACCTCACATAGTGTCATTAACCATCCAAAAATAACAAAAAATTCTCTTATGATCCTTAACAACAATCTTATCTCACCAATGCAATCTTCAAAAAGAAACTCGAATCCTCTACCCTATCATGCTTATGAAATGTGAAACTCTTCTTAGTCTAATAAAGAAAATGAGATGAAAATATCACAATAAAAATAAAGTTCATGGATGTGTGATATTGGTAGTGATGCTAACAAACACACCCCAATGTCTATACATGAAGCAAAAACCCAAAATTTCAACAAAAAACTAGTAATGGCATGAAATATATCTAAGAAAAAACAAAAACTAAATGCAAAAGGATCTAAAGTACACTACCATAATTGAAAAGACCTACTACAAGTTCTACCAGGGTCACCTTTCTCCAGGAAGAAAACTCAAGTAGGAAAAAGGATGAAAAAAGGAAATCAACACTTCAAATTCACTTTAAAACTCAAACAAAAAATGATTGTCGGCCAAATAAATTTGTGCAGATCACTAACAGTCTCCCCGACCTAGCCTGAACACATATATAAAAAAGAAACAACTCAAAAACCCAAAAATTCCCACCTATAGGAGGTAGTCGCGCCTTGTTTGTAGTGCAAGGTGTGGCCAAAATGGAGGTGGTTGTGCCCTATTAGTGTATTAGAGTGCGATTGGTCACTCTAGTTCGCAAAGACGAGACATGACCGTGCAGGGAATTTGGGAAAAAAAACTAGATCTAAGGGATTTGACCACCTAGTGGGTGACGATGAAGGAAAATAAGCTACAAACAACTTTCAAAGACCAAAAGAGAAAAGTAAATTCCAAGCTAAGGAAGAATCAAAGATTCTTCCCTAGTGGAGTTCCCAGTTCTGTTATAGATAAATCCCCCATGCAGATAGGTGAGCACTCCCTCAGATTTTCATGTGATATGAGATATATTGTAGGATAGATAATAACAAAGTATTCCACTAGATATACTATACTTGATCCTAAATTATTCTACGAGAAGGATATAGAATGGTTCAAACTTGATTCCCAACATTTTTCCCTGCATTTCTTGGTTGATGCATCTCAAGAAATATTATTTTAGCTCTTGCAAATTGCTTCTTGCACATAAAATAACAACACTTACCAATCCCAAACATTCAAGCAATAGGAATGTCAAATTTAAGCTAGATATAACCGGATCCTCTCAAGGAAATATCAGATCTACCATTTATCAACATGCATAATTGAATGTAACAATATAAATGGAAGGGGAAAACCATACAGATCTATATTAATAAGTGGAGAACATTACATCAACCAAGTTTTACCTTCAATTATGATTGAGGTTTCTCGTTGATGCTTTCTCTAGCTCCTCCTTATCCCTCACTCAATCAAGGATGAATTGATATGAAGACTGATTACAAGAGAGCTTGGCGAAAAACCTATAACATAAGTTTTCTTCTCTAATTCTTCCTCTCTTCCTTCCTTAGAATTCCTTCCTTTTATATATTGATGGAGGAGGCTAGGGGATTAACGTAGACCCCCCTACTCTCACTCCAGGCTACTCGACCTCCCGGACAAGGATAGTTAAATATTCTCGAGTTGGATCAGCTCCTTGGGACCTTGCTGGTCTCAAACACAATCAAACATACGCCCTGTTATCACCCTCATAATTTTCATGGTCACGATCTAATCGTTACTGATTTTCCTATCGATTGATGGTTCATAGTACTTGTGGGATGCCAACGTGATCGCTCTTTATCAAAGAGTTTTTTCCTCGCAATCAGAAAAGCGCTCACCCAATATCGATTGAATCGTGGTCGTTGATCCCTTGTCCCGACAAGATCAATGAGTCTAGCGAATAGCAGGCTGCAATATATCGCATTCGCTGATTTTTCCTCCGCTCCCTACAATGATTCCCCATAGTCTATTTTTTGTTGTTATATCGATGGCTATCTGCAGGTCATGTTCTCTTAGCACCCTTTTCCAAATCTCACACTAACAGGCTCTAGCTTCTTCCTTGCATGTGACCTTGGGCTGTGACCCAGGTCTTAACCTCCTGGCGCTTTGCAACTTTGGAACCTTCAACCAAGATCAGATCAATGGTCCTTGGCCTCCTTCGCAATAAACAATCAAGATCCACTTTGGGACTCCACGCTTCGGGAGTTTGACACTTTTGACCTCTGCTTTCCCCCATAGTTTTCTGTATCAAAAATTCCAGATCAGGTGCCACGCATCCACCTCAAATCAATGGCTCTATTCCACTTCGGGACTTCAGCCTTCAGATGTCTTGACTTCTCCATGCCCATTTTCTCCCAGAATGCTTTCACCCAGAGTTCACAATATATCGACGTGTGTCTCCCATAAATCGAGGGATACGATTAACTTTGTCTCTTCGGAATTTGGGAGTTTCAAACTCCTACGCTTGATTCTTCCTAAAGTACTTCCACCCACAGTACACGATCTATTGATGCGTGTCCTTCTGGATCCGACGACCACTATCCACTTTGGCTCTTCGGGCTTCAGGAGTTTCAAACTCTTGTGCACTCATTTCTCCCAGAGTAATTTCACCTGAAGGTGATGGATTCCCACCGTGTTTCCTTCTGTATCTGACAATCCAGATCTTCTCTACTCATGTTGACTTCCTTTCAAAGCATTAAGCCTATGAAATTTTTGATCTCTCGCCACGTTCTCTCTGCAAAATATGGTTGCGATCTGCTTCGGCCTTCGGGACTTATGGATTTTGTCACACTCCACCCTTGGAATCCTCTGAAGTGAATTTTATCGATGTCTTAGATATATCAACATGTATCTCCTGGAAACCAATGACCTGGATCTACTTCATCCTTCGTCTCTTCGGCGATTTCACTTTCTCCTTGTCCACAAAAATTCTGAAGTGATTTCGCTCCGGAGTTGTGGATCCTACACCACCTATCCCTCTAGATGATGGACGATCCCTAGCCTCTTTGGGAATTTGGAGAATCCTCGCTCCTATGTGCACACAGAGACTTAAAACTCGTGCACTTTTTCAGATCCAATGATATAGAATGGCCCCATTCCCTCCTGGACGAATATTAGTCGGTGACTCATGAAACCTTCAGAGATTCACTCCCTTTGAATATTTCTCCCCGCTATCTCTCTTGATATTTATCTCTCAGACCCTTTGAATCCTTATATGGATTACTATGAAACTTAGTCGAAATTCCAATCCATGCACTCCTTGCAATATATTCCTACACAAGACTTAACTTCTCGCGGGCAACTGTGCACACCTTGTAGCAGTCCCTTTTCACTCTTTGCAATGGAAGTTTCACGCTATCTCTTCTGAGATTCTGAGTTGAAATAGACTCTGTCAATGCACTCCTTTCGGACTATATGCACACCTTCATGAACTCAACGAAGAGAAATAGTTGAAGCTTATTCAAATGCTTCACAGTTTCATACCCTCAATAACACAACTCATTCATTCATAAAAATAGAAAATAACAACGAAGCTGTAAATAGTAGTAACACCATGCATTGAGTCAATATCCCTATGTTATATTCATTCAAATGTAAAATAGCTACAATACTGAAAAAACTTACATTCAGTAACAACTATCTCCTACTAATCTGCAAGTAACCTTATTCAGGTATACAATGCACCTACTTATACAAGATGTCCTCTTGGGTTTCCTCCAACAACCTACCTGATTGAAATTAAATTCTATAGCTACTTAAGTCCTAATACATAAACTTCAGTGAAAAACAATTTAAGGTGAATCTTCAGATCCACACCAAAATAAAATAACTAAAGGATGATTTGATCTCTTCTGGTTTTGACGTGATCGTTCAATCTCCTCCCATTAACTTCTCCGATTCATCTTTTACTTAGAAGTTCTTTTAGATACGCCATCTTTCAAAATTTAAAATTTTACTCAAAAGGTGTGCTAAGCATTGTGTTGTCATCCCATGTGGCTTTGGTTGACGATCCTCCTGCATCAGGGATGCTTCTAGATCTCTAGAACTTAGTGAAATCAATTCTAGTACGAGTTCATGTTGGCCCTTGACCAAGTTTTGAAGTTACTTGGTCATATTTGACCATTTTTGGGACTTCGACAACTTGTCGAAGATGGAGTACCAAACAAAGTAGAGATCAAGGGATCTCAGCCCACTTTCAGGTCCCTTTTTTGGTTTTGGGAATATGTAATGGGAAAGGTATGTCATCCTGTGGGTTTACCCACGCTTATTCCCATTTTGTATGTATAAATAGACATATAGGAATCTAGTAGGCGGGGGGGATTGTATTGTACCTATGTGATATAGGATAAGTGCCAAGAAGGGATCTGTGTGATCGAGATCTTTGTGCATTATGTATATACTTGCAGAGCTTAGTGCAAGTCCCTGTGTGAAGATATAGAAGGCTTTGTGTTGAAAGGAAAGGAAGAAGGATCTAGCAAGCTGCACATATCTTCTATCCTGTGTGAAGTAAGGGTTCCTATGGCTTTGTGCTTGTAACCTATTGGCCGACAATAATATAGAAGAAGAGTTGGTGGACATAGCCCTAAGGTGGGGGTGAACCATGTAAATCTATGTGTTATGCCTTGACTTGTTGTGCTTATCTATTCTTTTGCTAAGTGCTTTGATATATTTAGATGGATATATTTATGCTTTGTGCTTATTAGATAGGTATGCATAGTAGATATGATATGTATAAAGATACTTAGTGTTGAACTACTGGATCTGACCTATTTACTGTTGCTAAGTGCTAATTTACCTTAGATCTAAGTTATTACTGCGATTGTTATCACTGAAATTTCATCCGCAAATGGTTATAGGAATCCATCATCTTTAAACAGCTATGAGTCCACCCATGGAACAAAATTACCAAAAAAACATTTCCAAAAGGTCCAAAACTATACAACCAGTTATAAAATCAAGATGCGCTATGACTACACATGGCGCACATGCACATGCACCATAATGAAACGCAGGAAAAGTGTACATGCACACGATGCGTGACTGTGGACGCTAAAATCCACGCACACCTAAAAACAACACATTTATGATGTTGGTCGACCTCCCACCCACTTCTGGTTCAGCTTCCAAGTCGATTTGACATCCAAATATTGGTTGGATCCGACTGGGTGGCTGGTCAAAGACCTAAGGGTGCCCTAAACAACCCCTTTTCACACTAAAAGTTGGTTGCACAATACCTCAAATTGGTGCTATAAAACAAGGCCATGGGTGCACTACCTTTTCAAGGAATTCATTTGCAAGGTTATGCTACTGCTATTCTCTTGGGGAAACCTCTTTTATCATCAAGAGCATACTAGCACCATTCCATTTGGGCAATCCACATCACCTTTTGAGTGGGTTAGCTTGGGATTCTTTCACCATTTCTTTCAAGTTTTCAATTTGTAAGAAGAGCTCAATCTTGGGGGTCCAAGAGCCCTCCCTTAGAGGAAGAAGGGACCCAAAGTCCCCTTTCTCTTTGGTGTTTTATTTTCACTAATACAATCCTTTTCCATTGGTGACATAAGTCTTGTTTGTTTCTTGTTCTTGTGTCCTTATGCACAATAGTTTAATTATTTTTCTTTCCTAGTTTAATTCTTAGATTAGTCTTTTATGTTTATTCTTCCAACCCTTTCCTTTACTGTTGTCTTGCTTAGCTAACCCAACTAAGCTTGTAAGAACCTTTGTTTTTCTCATTTAGGTGAAAAAATAGGAGCAACAGATTGGCGACTCCGCTAGGGAAAGGTATCAATTTCCTACCCCATTTGGGTTATTTTATCTCTTCTTTTTGTTTATTTAACTTACAGGTACCATAACCGGCCCAAGCCGACCTACAAGAAGCCAAATTCAAAGCTGAGTTGAAGGAATTTCATATGGAATTTTCTTCACAGTTGTGTGACAGATGTGTATGGGTTTATCGGCCCACAGTCGCGCATCATGCACACATGTGCCAAAATCACTGTATTATTCATAGCCTTCTGCGCAACTGTTCCCATCAACCTCTTCTAGTTTGCGCATTGGTGCTCAAAGTGCCTCTGTTTAGTCTGAGACCCGCGCACCTTTGAAGAAAAATACACATTGTAAGCTTTTTTATAATTTGTTGAAGGCCCATAGCCTTCTTAAAGAGGATTCCATGCATGTTGTAATATGCACCACACTTACCTTCCCTCTCATATAAAGGGATTAGTCAAAACACATAGTCACTTAGGGGTTAAAAATCATTATTTTTCCTCTTTTTGCTTTTTATTTTGCCACATGGATGGCTTGCTTTGACTAAAAAATAAGTTGGAATCATTCTACATCACATATAAAACTTACATTGGGACTAGAAATAGGATATCAATCCTTGAGTATGCTCTTCTCTCGCACTCCAAAGCGATCTTGAGAATCAGAAAGAGGTTGAGGGAAAATTTCATCTCCCTTAAAAAAGACAAAATCTTTAGGAGAAGACAACACCCCCTCGGGACTCCTCTTAGTTTATTTTTTAAACACACCTTAAACTTGTAAGGGCCCATACATTCCCACATGCTATAATGATAGGATAGTGTTGAAATTTACTTTCTTAGATTAAATCACTAGAGAAGTTTAAAGGTTTTGTAACGGGCCCATACATGCCCACATGATCACAATCTAGGATAGTTTCAAAGATTTCTTAGATTAAATCACATTAGGGAGTTAAAGGAATAGTAAAGGACCCACATGTCCACATGCTAGCTTCCTAGGGACTTTTGAATTCCATAAGGATGTACCAATGACACATAGTAACTTAGGTAATCAACACTTATAAGGACCAAGCGAAGTCCACATGCAGCAAGGTGACACCTAAATTATTAAAGAATGGCACACTTTCACTCATTCACACACAAAAGTCACTTCTCACTCACATAGTTTTCATCTCGAAACATGAAGGTTGAAGTAAGTTTCCTCCAAAGGAATTCTGAAACACCCTACCCTTTTCTTGATGAAACTATCCACTCCCACTTAATTTCAAATGATATTGGCTCACACCCCCAATATTTCAAACAACCACATCTAATTTTTTTCTAAAAACTCACTAATGTTTCCTCCACAGGAGGTGCCAAAATAAATCTTTTAGTCTAGGTAGGATTTTAGGGATAGGCATCCAAACAACTCCCCGTTATCTAGTTCTCACATTTTCAAAACAATAGAAGTTGTCAAATAGGGAACCTTAAATCCTCCAAGTCAAGTGTTCCTAACACCATAAGGCAGGGAGATACCTGTGAAGGGTTGAAGGCCAAGGTCTGGTTGTTCTATGTGTCCCCCCTTGAGGCACCCACCTCTTGGACAGGATCCATCCCATGACCCATTTTTGAGGCCAAAAATCTAAATGCCACACTTTGATGGAGGTACCTAGTGACCAAATTTTAGGACATCTACCATCTACCCATGTGGCAATTGTGGGCTGCAATTGCACCTTAATCAGATTTTGTATGGCTATTGGGAAATATCGCCAGCTCTTTCAGGATATGCACCCTCTACCCCTCATTATAACTGATTACTTCATCCTTCACTAGTTCCTCTTCCAGTGGCTTCAGACCCCACTATTGAGTACTATGGGAAGGTCCATTGTTATTTGAGAGGAAGGACGTTACGTATTTTAAGACACGAGCATTTTTTTTCTTTGTTTTCCCACGCAAACAAATTCCACCTACCAACATATATGTTTCTTTATCAAATTCTTTATGTATGACACCCTTGTGATTGTATCTAATTGTGAAATATATTGTGAAGGTCTAGAAATTATAGCAAAGGCTCTTGTTCATTTATTTTCTCTCATCACCATTTGCACACATCCACTTAGCTAGTCAAACATCATAGGGGACCCACAGAACCCCCGCCATTCTAGATGCTTGCAAAATCTCCCTCTTATTTTAGGAGGATTTCATAGTCTCACCAACTCACTAGCCCTACCTTCTCACACCCCTGTGAGTGCCACTGTCTTAGGATCAACTTTGGTTGGTTCAAACCTACTTGCGTCCACTTCCCAAGGTCAAACACTCACCCACTCTCCTTTACACAGAAGCAGGGGGCCACCTTCTCCTCAAGGGGGAAGTACAAACCCACCTAGTCCCCCTCAAGGGTCAGGTTCACAAAACACTCACACCATGGTTGGAACTAATCCTCCACCACCACTCCAGATGCCATATTTGGCCTCTCTCAACATACCAGATCTAAACAAACTCACAAATGATCCTATATTGCATGACCCCACATGGCCTACAATGCCTACCAAACTACCTTCAGATATCCCCAAGTTTGAAGGAAAGGCAGGAGATGACCCTACCAACCATGTCATGAATTTTCACTTATGGTGCTCTTCCAACAACATTATGGATGATTCCATCTGACTATGATTATTTCAATGCACACTCACTGACCCATCAGCCAAGTGGTATGTAGCCGAAAAATTAGGGTCCCATGCGACTTTCGAGTCCTTGGCCAAATCATTTTTGACCTTCTTCCAATTACCAATCCACCATGACAATGGTCTTGAACTACTCTCTGATTTTAAATAAACTTCAGCCACACATATCGCTGATCACATTCATGAGTGGCGTCGATGACGTAGTTTGTAAAAAGAAGAAACCACCAAACAACAATGTCTTGATTGGTTTCTCAGATCACTTGTCTCTCTCGTCGGTAAAGATGTGGCTTCCACCTTACCTCAATCAGAAGAAGAAGACATTAGTAAGGCTCAACAATATGACCTCATCTATTCACAATCAGGATATGTAGAGAGCTCAATTAATTAAGCCTAATAAAATTCATACAATTAAACATAAAATTTCTTTCAATGCATAAGTAATTCATTAATCATCATATAAACATTAAAATTCAGCAAAAAATAAATTTATCCACAGCATGAAAATAAATTACATAATCATCACATAACCCAACAATTTCATAAATCAAAATACCTCTGCCTGATCCTAAATTCCCGCTTATTTGGTTGTCCTCCCTATTGCTCTGTCCAATCTCTGCCTGATGCTCTGACCAAATCCTGCCCAAAATCGACTAACCACCCAGCCAACTAGGAGCAACCTATATGGATCCCTAGCTCCAGGATTCCGTGAGGATTCCTGGCCCCCGAGCCCAAAACTCCCAGCAAACAGGTGCCTTCCTGCAACTGTCCTCCCAAACTCCCAACCAGAAAAAATATCCCAAAACCAGGAAATATAGTCCCTCTCTCCAGAAATGGTTCCTCTCCCAAAATTTCATAATACCTTCCCGAACGCCTCTGCCCATTCATATCTCCCCCCATTCACCAACTCCCTACCCTCCATTAACTACCTTATCCTTCCCTTTATTACCTTATCCCTCCACTAAATGCTCCATTCCCCCCCACATATGTAAAGTCTTATAATAAATAAATAAAAGTTATTAAGTCCCTTTAATTCATTAATCAAACCTTTAATGAGTCAATTAATTAATTAATTAATCAATCAACAGATATAAACAATTAATAAATAAATAAATAAATAAATAAATAAATAATTAATTAATTAATTTTATTAATAAATAATCATTGTTTAATTAAAACATATTAGGACAGTTAATTATCTAATTAATTATACTTGATAAACCTTAATCAATCATTTAACTAGGGTTGTTACATACACCCACCCTTCAGGAAACTTTGTCCCAAAGTTAAAGTATTCTATGATACAAGGGAAAAGAAACATGGTTCACACATTCATAACAATTAACCGACATTATTAGTAAGTAAGATAAGAAAACTCATACATACTAGTGTACATGTACAAGAAATGCATGTGTACCTAGTACATACAAGTCTCGTGCATGTACTAATATTCAACAACTATCACCCTTATAGTAATTTATGTATGCATCCAATCCATTCAACAAGACTATTCATTTTATAAAGAAAATAAACCAATCAAATGTTTGGGAAATCCTTTAATTACAATTATCTAGTTCAACAATTTTATTTAGACAACTGTGGTTTAGTTACGTAATTATGAATATTCATATATACACATTTTATTTTCAGAAGGAAAAACAATAAATTCCACCATAAGACAAATCTCCATACACTCTCAACTATTTCTACTCATCCTTCCTCCTTAACTTACTTCCATCTTCATTCCTATCCTTCCTCTGCTAGACTATCTTGGAGCATCAACTATATTGACCTAACTCCAAATAGAACCCGTAAGTGGAAGTGTCACTATCTCGACCAAGCTTCCCCAGTAGGCAACTAATAGTCATCATCACACGTCTAGGGGAGCGTGAGATAACACCGTCCTCCCATGACTTTAGGTTTCAGAGGATACACGGTGGGAAATGCCTCCACCCCTCCTAATCATAACTAGGGTCCACACCCTACAATGGAATATACAACTAGGGTCCACACCCTACAATGGAATATACATGTTCGTGGTTAGTCGGAGTTTCAATATCGCTTATTCGGTTTTTGGTAGTGTCGTCACCTGAAATCCTGCACCGGTTCACATATCATAGCAATGTATCCAAACCAATATAATTTCACATACAAATATTCATACCATAATGTTTCTCGGCTAGTGTTCATGACATCCACTTTCATCATCATTATCCCTTTGGCTATTTCGCGCCCATAACCCGCAGATTAGTCTCAGAATAAACTTCTTATACATTTCTATGGATTATCATCATATAATTGAATACAATCATTTCAATTTGGGATCCTTGTACCAACAACTTAACATCAAATTTTTCTGCTAGAAGTTAGATCTCATAATATCCCATAATTCACCCTCACACCCATTCATAAAAATTATCATTTACCAAATAGATTGCATCATGGTCCATCATCATTCAAATAGCATTTAAATCTTCATAGGATTCTCATTCACACAATATGTCGCATCATATCCATCATCATCAATAACACTTAAACATTCATAAAATTTACATTCACATAGTAGATCACATTATATCCATCATCATCAATAACATTTAAACATTCATAAAATTTACATTCTCACAATATATCACATCATATCCATCATTATTCAAATACATATAACATTCATAAAGGTTCATACGTCTTAAAAGTTTAAGTGTATCATTTAATAGTTTCACTGTGAGTAGAAAATAAAAGTGTAGGCCTTAGGTAATCCTAGATGTCTAAGTCAAAAGGTGGTGTTACATACACCCCACCTCCGAGAAAAATATTCTTGAGGTGGTCAAAAAAGTGAGGGATAGTCTCGTCGTAATGTCTCGGTGTCTTCCCAAGTAGCAGATCCTGGACTATACTTGTCCCATTGGACCTTAACTTGGTCTACCAGATGGTTCCTGAGATGTCGGGCTCTATGGTCCAATATGCGTAACGGTTCTACCATGAGAGTTCCCACGTCCGATGCCTGCAATTCCTTCCAATTTAGTTTATGTGATTCATCAGTAACATAATGACGTAAAACAGATACATGAAAAACATTATGAGTTTTATGAAAGTGAGGTGGCAGTACGAGACGATAGGCAATGGGTCCAATTTTCTCTTGGATTCTGAATGGTCCTATTAATCGAGGTGACAACTTTGTCCCCTTCCCGAACCATATGGTACTCTTATTAGGCCTGATACGAATGAAAACCTGTTCTCCCACTTCATAACTTCAGTCAGTCCTGTGTGCATTCGCATAACTTTTCTGCCTATCCTGTGCTTCCTTTAGTCTCTACCTAATCTGAATCACTTGTTCCTCCATCTCTTGAATCAATTTTGGCCCAACGGTTACTCAGTCTTCTAATCTATCCCAACTCAACGGTGTTCTGCATGGCCTTCCATACAGAGCTTCGTAGGGTGGAATTCCGATGGAGCTATGAAAACTGTTATTGTAGGCAAAATCTAGCAAAGGTAGGTACTTCTCCCACTGGGTTTGATTATCCATGGAATACATCCTAAGCATGTCTTCCATGACTTGATTTACTCTCTCATTTTTCCCATGAGTTTCAGGATGATAAGTTGTGCTTAAGTTCAACTGAGTCCCCAACGCTGACTGCAAACTTGTCCAAAACCTATAAGTTAATCTGGAGTCCCTATCTGAAATGATCTTCTTAGGTATCCCGTGCAAATGGATAACCTCACTTGCAAACACGCGTGCCACATCAGTGACATCGTAAGTGTCTCTAACCGGAATAAAGTGAGCACTCTTGGTTAACTTATCAACTATCACAAGAATGGCATTGTGTCTATGAGATGTGAGCGGCAACCCCACAACAAAATCCATAGAAATGACTTCCCACTTGGACATAGGAACATCATCTGGTTGTAGGAGGCTTACCGGGTGATGGTGGTCAGATTTCACTTGTTGACACTCTAGGCATTTGGCGATGAAATGGACTACATCGTGCTTCATGCCTACCCAGAAGAAAAGTTTCTGCATGTCTGCGTACATATTCTTCACACCCGGATGTGCACAATAAAGTGCTCTATGGGCTTCCTTCAATATGATGCTTTGAATATCCCCAATTTCAGGGATGTACATCCTTCCCCGATATCTCAATAGTCCATCTGCTTCCAGACTATATCCTTCATACTTTGGATCTAATTACCTCCCACTTTGGAGGTTTGAAGTAACTTTTAAATACCAACTGTCTCCTTGGAGTTGCATCAACACACGTTCCCTCAGATTGACCTTCAAGGGTACCAAGGAGAAGACACGTGGTCTCCTACTCAAGGCATCTGCGACCACATTTTCCTTTCCCTTGATGTATGAAATACCAAAATCGTACTCACTCATAAACTTACTCCATCGCCTTTGCTGGGTATTCAAATCCCTTTGAGTGAAGAGATGTTTTAAACTTTGATGGTCCGTTTTGAGCTAAAAGTTTCACCCCACAAGATAGTGCCTCCAAAGTTTCAGAGCTAGCATTACAACTGCCAACTCTAAATCATGAGTCATGTATAGCTCTTCATGTTTCTTCAACTTCCTTGATGCATAAGATATCACTCCTCCATCCTGCATTAGCACGTCCCCCAACCCTTGCTTCAAGCATTCATGCAGACTGTGAAGTCCTTTTCCATATTCGACACTCGTAGAATTGGCGCACTAGTTAGTAACCTCTTAAGCTCAATGAATGCACTATCACATTCTTCTGTCCATTCATACCTGGCCCCCTTGTGCTACAAAGTGGTGATGGGTTTCGATATTTTAGAGAATCCTTCCACAAATCTCTGCTAATAACCTGCTATCCCCATGAAGCTTCTCACCTCATGGGCATTTTTCAGCACTGGCCACTCCATAATGGCCTTTACCTTTTCTGGGTCCACAAAGATTCCTTCACCGGAAATGATATGACCTAAATAGTGGATCTCTTTCTGGAAGAAGGAACACTTCGACAACTTCCCATACAATTTGTTCTCTCTAAGGCAGGACAACACGACTCGTAAGTGTTCCTCGTGTTCTCTTTCATTTTTGGAATAGATGAGGATGTCATCTAGAAATACTTGTACAAAATGGCCTAAGTACTTCCGGAATACTCCATTCATGAGGCTCATGAATACTATTGGCACATTGGTCAATCCGAAAGGTACTACGACAAACTCATAATATCTGAATCGAGTTCGAAAGGTAGTTTTAGGAATATCGCCTACCTTAATCCTTAACTGGTTATACCCTGATCGCAAGTCGATCTTTGAGAATACCGCTGCTCCTTTCATCTGATCGAAGAGGTCATCTATCCACGACATTGGGTACCTATTTTTCACTGTAGCACAGTTCAAGTCCCTGTAGTCTATACACAATCATAAAGAACCATCCTTCTTCTTTACAAAAATTACTGGTGTACCCCAAGGTGAGACACTTGGCCTTATTAGCCCTATGTCCAGTAACTCTTTCAACTGCATTTGCAAATCACAAAGTTATGGCACTGTCATCCGATACAGAGTCTTGGAAATTGGTTCTGCACTAGGTTTTAGCTCAATAGTAAAATCAAGCTCCCTCTCAGGAGGTAAACCTGGTAACTCGTTCGGAAAAACATCCTTAAATTATGACAATACCGGGTACTGATCTAATGAGGGTCCCTTTCCTTCATTCACTGCTTCCAATACATATAGTCGACACCCTTTCCTCAAGCATCACTTAACCTTCATAGTTGAGATAAATCATAATTCATAATGACACCTTTCTCCGTACACCCTGGATCTCCACTGGCCTTCCTTTGTCGTCTACACAGAGCACCCTTTTTGCAAAACAATCTACCAAAGCTCGATGAGCTTCTAACCAATCCATTCCAATGATTAGGTCGTACGCCCCAAGAGCAATGACGTATACCTTCAACCTGGTAGTACACACTCCCAGGTCTACTATATAATTATCAACGCTAGGTCCTACCGCTTGTTTTTTCCCCGAAGCCATCTCGATTTGTTTAAAGTCATCATGTTTGTAGGCTGCCAACCCACTCTTTTCTAATGCAGATGGTGAAATGAAACTATCTGTAGCACCAGAATGAAATAAAATACTAACGTTGATATGATTTAGTGTACCTGATGACTCCACCACTGTGGATTGATGTTCATCCTGGCGATTATTAACCACTGCGTAAATCTGGTTGCTGCTACTTTCTCTTCCCATCGGGGCCTTTCCTTCTCTATGCACAAATCTTGATTGCAACTCTGGGTAGTCACAATGGTAATGGGGTCCTCCACATCCCCAACAGGTAACACGAGATTGAACCTGGGCACTATTCTGTGACTGTCTCTGAAATGAGTTCCTTCACCTGGAACCCCTGCCCCTGCTAGTTGTTCCCTGAGATGGTCGTGGACCTGCCTGCATCATTGGTGATGAATGAGATGTTGCACTCGCTTCCATTGAAATCCCTGCGGCTACTATCCTTGGTGTGACTCTGTTACCACATGGAGTTGGCCTTGAGCCCCCTCCCTTGGGAAATGTCCTAGGGACCTTCCCTACGAATCCAGGACGATGCGGAAAGGTCGGTCTCATACCTCTGGTTAAATTCATGTGCTCCTCTGCATAACGCGCATTTTCCACAACTTCTGCTACTGAAGACGGTTTCCACATCCACACCATAGCCCTTATCTTAGGGTTCAACCCATAGAAAAAGTGTTCTGCCTATCATTGGTCATTATCCAAATATGAAACATACTTGACCAATTCCATAAACCTAATCTCATATTCCTCTACGGTTCTGTTTCCTTGTACTAGGGCATGAAATGCTCATACCTGTTGTTCCTCATAGTAAGCTGGCAGATATTTCCTTCGAAACCTCTCCTCAAAAATTTCCCAAGATACGGTGTCTGGGGTAAGGTGCAGTTGCCTCTCCAGGTTGCCCCACCAGTTCAAGGCATTGTCTCTTAACTAAAAAATTGTTATCTTTGCCTTTGAGGTGGATGCATAGTCCCTTAAGGAAAAACACCTTGTCATGCCTTCCAACCATGCTTTTGCGCGTTCACTGGAGCGACCCCCAGCAAACTCCGGATGTTTGATCTTCTACAGTTCTCTAGTGATGTATTTGGGTGGAGTTCCTCCCCCTGAATCCCTCAATGCTTCTGGATTACCCGTTCTAGATGGTGGGGGTTCCACTTCGATCCCTGCTGGTTGTCGCCCCTTTAAAGTCTCATTTATGGCCTCCAAAGAGCGCAGTATGAGAGCTAGTTCGGTCGATGGTGGAGGAAGCACTGGTGGTGTTGGCAGTGCCTGCGACGATGCTCCTCTGCCTCGATTCCCTCGAGTCCTAACCATCCTGTACGATTTAACCTGCATCAACCAAAGTTGTCAGGGTGATTTCAAGGACGTTTCTCATTGCGCAACTTAACTAGAAAACGGGGTTAGGCGTAAGTTTTTTTTTTTACTTGTCTGTAAACAGACATTACTCTCTTTAGGGGAGGTGGCTAGGTTAGGGCTAAAGCATCTAAGCTTGATTTCTTCGCCTAAGAAAACTATTAACTCCCTCGCTCGGTAGCTATGCTAGCTTTGCACCATAGCCAATTTCTCTTACTTACCTGTCTAGTGCACATGAAGCCCCCTCCTACTTGTCCTAGTCTAATTCCTTAAACCTTCAGTTTAAAACTAATTAATCACTTTAACTAGTTTTTAAATTTAAACAAAATATAATATAATTTAAAACATTTAAAATTTAAACTATTAATTAAATCATAGATTTAAAACATAAATTTAAACCTAAAAACATAATTTAACATTAACATTAACTACTCATTTAATTAATTAATCATGAATTTAACTTAAATTATTCACTTTGATTAACCACCTTTGGTTAATCATATTAACTTATAATTAATTAATCATGAATTTAAAACCTAATTTTAAATATAAATAAATTTTAAAACATATAAATTTTTTTTAAACTATATTTAAATGTAAACTATTTAAAATTATAATTAAAGTGACTAATTAAAATTATAATTAAAATTTAAACTATACATAAAAAAGAATGTAAACTATGAACACGTTTAAGTTATAAAAAAAAAAAAAACTTTAACAAAATTCAAACTATTAATTACAACCTAAAATATTAAAACTTAAACCCCTAGTGGGGCATTGGGTCCTCGCATGAGGCCCACGTGCCCTTCTCCTTCGTTCTCATCCCCTAACCCTAATTTTGTCTCACCCTTATATCTTCAAACGCTTTCCTCACTCGACTCCTTTTCTATTTTGTTTTTTTTCGTCAAATGCTCAGCAGAAGAATGAGGCCAGCGGCCATGGCCATTTCTCTGCTCAGTCGACCCTGGTGTCCATGGTTTCAAGGTATGGAGGGCACGTCATGCATAGTGGTGTGTTCCCTCAATTCCTTCGCTTTTGCCGCATACGAATGTAGGTTAGCAAAATCCTCTTTCGGCTCGCTCATTTACAACCTGCAACTAACCAGCAATGTCTTGTCTTCGGCGGTATTATATGTGCTCAACTATATTTGGTTTTGTTTTGTGTGCTTTATTTTGGGTTTTGGTCGAGGGTTTGTCTGTGATCGTCTTTTTTTATGGTTATGATTCATTTGAACCTTCATCAGGTGTTTCTTCTTTAGATTTTATTTTTTTTCTTTACAGACTTAGGCTTTCGTGTGAACCGCCATGTCAATTTCATTTCTGAGTATTTAATCCATAGGGTTTCATTCGAAAGTCATGTTATTATCGGTGGGATTTTACGGGGCAAATTTGAAAGGTTAATATGCAGGAGATGCCATTCGTCTGAATATTGAGCTTTAGTTGTATTGGTTTTTGATTTCGAGCTTGAAAGATATTTGTTTTATGTCTTTTAACCTCGATTTCTACAAGATTGCTTTTAAAATCAATCTTTAAGGGTTTGCAATGAAATATTGGTGTGTTTATTAAAGCTTTATGTTTGAATATAGAGGGATTTAGACACCGTGGAATACAAAATCTCCCAGGAAGACCTCCTCAAAGTGAACAACTATTTTTAAGTTGAAGGCGAGAGTTTTAACTCTCAAGGGATTCGAATGGAGCTTGATTCTAAGAGTCATCCAATTCTTTCTTACATGATGTCTCGCAAGCCTCCTCAGTAGCCTTTCATTAAACCTTCCCAATTTTTTAGTAAATAGGAATCTAAGAGAGGATGACAGAGATGTTGAACCAGGCATTGGAAAGGAGATAGAAAATGAGGTGCTTGTCAATCAACTGTCCAATTTGAAAAATCCATAGATACTAGCTTTAATGACTGTCGTTGTTTCTGATGTACTCCATGCTAGAGATGTTCTACAGTGTCTTGGCCCGCGACCTGATCATGAGGCTGTGGATCAAGCCAGGATCAATATTGCCCAAATTGTTGACTCCCTGCCGATGCAACTTCTTGTTGATTGGCTCTCTGTCCTTACGCACTTCCTTCTGTGAGTGGTAGTAGGTTTTCAGGCTACATTTGGTGTGGCATGGTCTAGCGAGATTCTCCATGTGGCTTTGCATGGATTTGGGCGCTGATTAAATTGGCGTTTGTTTTTTGTTTGTTTTATTTTATTTTATTTTTTATTTTAACACTATGGTAGAATGCGGTCTTGTGGTCTTGGCGTTGGGCTTTGTATATGGCGGTGGCGCTTGGGCATTTGGCCAAGGTTACCCACTTGTGTATGGTGGTGGCGCTTGATTGTTTGGCTTGTGCATTGTGTGGTGCAGCTGGCTCTGTGCGCTGAATTTGGGTGTTGTTAATGTGAAGTACTTTCAAATTTTAAATGGTTGGGATAAACTCATGCTATGTATACTATGATAATCGTGAAGGAAGAGACAAAAGGATAGCCCTCTCAATGGATGTCCAATTTTATTTCTTTGATATCTAAACTGTCTATAACCCTTCTTTTATGTACAGGTAAAGTTGCACTATTTTCTTCGCAGAATGATAGTTCAAAAACATAAACTTCTACTACACCTTGAATGACCCAAGAATGTTCTGACAGAAAACGATAAGATAATGACTAGAGTAATTATTGGTAAAAGTTATGAAGGGTTATAATTAGGTAGACCACATTGATGAAGAATTTTAATATGTTACCTGCAATTGATATTAACAAGCATATGTATAAGTAGTCGAGTCCTTATTCTAATTCTTATTAAGATTTGAATTCCTCAAAACTCTTTTAATGGATAGATAAAGTAGATGATCCTTACTATAGTAATATGATATTTATTTATCTAAGTTCCCTTTTTGGCTATATACGGCAGTGGATTACTTAGTATTTTCTAGTATGAATGATTTTAACAGTTATACATAATGAATACATAACGAAAAAGGTGTTGTTAAAATTTAATGTGTTTCTTAAGGAGAAGCTTGAGCTTACCATCTGTTGTTTTGCAGGAAGAACTCTTACAGATAAACAAATGGCTTGAACGAGTTAACATACAATTGGCTCAGGTGGGAAGGATATCTTTCCTGCAACACTGTCTCTTCTTCACGATTTAATTAAGTTGTTTTCTTAGGGTTTCTGAGACACTCTTGTCATGCTCTAGGGTTTTAGGTGTCATTTTTTGTTTTTGCATTATTTCTGGCCTTTAAGGGCTCTAAATTAAGGGTTTCCAGGGTTGTAATTAAAGGGTTTCAGGTTGTAGGTTTTCAGGGTTGTTTATAGGACACATACCATAGATTTCAGTCAAGAGGATGGGTGGGTAGGTAGGCCCATGGCCCCAAATTTTAAACTAGTGCTCTGATACCATGTGTAGAGACCTTAATTAATTAAGCCTAATAAAATTCATACAATTAAACATAAAATTTCTTTCAATGCATAAGTAATTCATTAATCATCATATAAACATTAAAATTCAATAGAAATTAAATTTATCCACATCATGAAAATAAATTACATAATCATCACATAACCCAACAATTTCATAAATCAAAATACCTTTGCCTGATGCTAAATTCTTGCTTATCTGGTTGTCCTCCCTGCTGCTCTGTCCAATCTCTGCCTGATGCTCTGACCAAACCCTTCCCAAAACTGACTAACCACCTATCTAGCTAGGAGAAGCCTATTCATCTCCCTAGCTCCAGGATTCCGTGAGGATTCCTGGCCCCCGAGCCCAAAACTCCCAACAACCAGGTGCCCTCCTGCAATTGTCCTCCCAAACTCCCAACTAGAAAAAATATCCCAAAACCAAGAAATACAATCCCTCTCTTCAGAAATGGTTCCTCTCCCAAAATTTCATAATACCTTCCCGAAGGCCTCTGCCCAGTCACATCTCCCCCCATTCACCAACTCTCTACCCTCCATTAATTATATTATCCTTCCCTTTATTACCTTATCCCTCCACTAAATGCTCCATTCCACCCCCCACATACGTAAAGTCTTATAATAAATAAATTAAAGTTATTAAGCCCCTTTAATTCATTAATCAAACCTTTAATGAGTCAATTAATTAATTAATTAATCAATCAATAGATATAAACAATTAATTAACTTTATTAAGAAATAATCATTGTTTAACTAAAACATATTAGGACAATTAATTATCTAATTAATTATACTTGATAAACCTTAATCAATCATTTAACTAGGGTTGTTACAGGATACTTATACACAGTACTTCCCGATCTACCAAGACCCATGCCATTTGGCCAAGACAAGCATGGGATGTCTCACTCAGTAGATGGATTGATTGGTAACACCACACACCACAATCCACAACCCCAACAATCACCAATGTATGGCACACCTAAATATTTGTTGGCATATGGAGGAATCCCTTATTATCCTCCACCCCCTTATCAAAAACCATACCCTGTTGCCCTTCCTCCACCCATCAGTGGGCCACCACCGACACCCACAATATGCCCACCTATCCAAACAAGTTTTGGTACTCCCTCTACCTCAGCTTATACCCTCAGTATTAGTGAAAGTGCCATGCCTTCCTATGTACCTTACAGATCATAACCACAACATAATCCATACTTTCCATTTCCTGGCTCTCCACAGCCCATGGCTCCACCACAAGGACACCCTCAAGCTGAGGTTAATTTTGTTCAAACCTCTCCCATTCAGCAATATCAAAATTTTGAACAGCTGAATATGGAAAATCCAACCCATCAGTTGAATAATGCCAAAAAGAAAGGAAAAAATTAGAACAATAACAACCCAGGTCAAGGTGGAAATCACCCCCAACAGAACCAACCTACTGGGGGCAACGAAAATCAAGGGACTCAGAACCCCCATGGGGGAAACAACAACAAACGTCAAGGGAAAAATAACAATAACCTTTGAACCAACTTCCCCTATGCGCTTTGCGGTGAGTTCAATCACTATACTCATCATTGCCCCCAAATCACTGATTTTAAATAGATGAAAGACTCTGTGAATGGACCACATCCTCCAACACCGCCTACCCCTCAGCAAGCCCCACAACAATACGTACAACAACCACCCCCAGTCGTGCTGCAGAACCCCATTCCACACCAAGGAGTGATGAACACCCTACAGGACATGCAACCTACCCCACCACAGTTGGGACAATATCTCAATCCAAGAAATCTGGCAGATCGTACTATCCTCCTCAATAGTGAGGAAGAAGTCCTTATACAAACATGTAGTCGTCAATATAGTGCACCCTCTGAGTCTCCTCCCATTTCCCCAGAAATAATCCCAACACCAACGATACCCCCTCTGATGATCACTTTCCCTAATACACAAACACCTCTTCACATCCCTTGCATCCCATTGTGCAGGAATTTGCACAACCCTCAGGCTAGGGCGGCTCATAATTATAGTTTGGTCAATGACTTGGCATAATCCTCGGTTGCCATGTCTGTCTTAGAAGTACTTCAAACTTGTCCCACTCAGCGGAAGTCATTACTTTCCACCTTGGGGGAAGTCGACCCTGTGGATACTCAACTCATCACATTTGATCTCGACAGAGGATAACCTCGCCTCCCTGCTCTCATCTCTTTTCAAATCCCCGCTAAAATTCAGAACATTACAATTCATCGGTGCATCATTGATGAAGGTGCGTCCACATGCATCATGTCCAAGTTTTTATGGAAGAAACTTGGTTCCCCCAAACTCATACCATCTTCCATTACCTTAAGAGCTTATGACGGATGACCATCTTCTCCCGAAGGGCTCTTCCAAAATGTCCCTGTAATACTTGGGGGAAAGACCATTCTCATTGACATTGAATTTATCGATTCCCCAATCGACTACAATATCTTGTTCAGTCGTAGCTACATGTACGCTATGAAGGCAGTTGCCTCTTCCGACTTTTGAGCCATGATGTTCCCCCATAACAGGAAGATCATTACCATTGATCAAGTTTCACAATATGAGCCTAACCCTTCTGCCAACATCGATAACATTCTCCCTTTCATCCACACTAATGCTGAGGCATACCCACTCATCGAGATGGGGCCCAAAATTTTTAAATACCGATCCTTGTTAGGAACCTACCATGGTGCACCACCACTCATCCATCCTTCCAATCAGGTATGTGTCATCTCATCCAAAGGAACATACATTGATGATACCCTTCCTCCCAATGAGGCTTCTCTTATATCTGACGTCCCACTAGTCACATAGCTCCACCCTCAAGAATCTCCTGTGAACTCGTCAACTCCACTAGTTCACGATTTCACCTCACCCCAAGGCCATACCCCAGTTTGGGAGACAGTTCCTGAAGCCATTACTCAAATCCCCTTATTTTACCCTCCACCAAACGTACAATATTTCCAAGTAGCTGCAACGCTTACCCTTCCCAATATGGTGCTGGAAATTCCAATATGGTATCTACATCCACCCACCATGGTCCCTCAACCATCCCTCCCTCCTCAAACCAAAGGAATTCTGATGGAGATTCCAGTACCTACTCCCACAGCACCACCAACATCCCCACCCATTACCACCGCTTCTACAACTAGGGGCAGACATAAGAAGAAAGAGCCCACTGCTCCCCTACCCCCACGTGTCCAACCTCCTTGCGCACTATGTGAGAAATATGGACACCCAACCAACAAATGCCCATCTCTATCCGAGTTACGTAGCCTAATTCAACTCAATCAAACACCATCATCATTAGTCACTTCATCAAGTACTGCCACTACCTCCCCTAACATAAGTAGCAAAGGACCGCGAACCAAATTCGCTTGCGCCATATGTTCAAAATATGGCCATTATACACACCATTGCCCAGTGCTACCTCAATTCCGACAGACATTAATAGAAGTATTCCAGAGCTTCCAGCACGAATCCAATCCATATACATCATCCTCAACAAACATCACTGACATCCATTATGTCACGACTTCATTCAACGAACGTATGAGATTCCCTTACTCTCTCTGTGAATCCTTAAATCATTTCACATATCAATGTCCTATGATCATTGAATACAGGGAACACCAAGTGACCCTGATTCAAACTCCTACACCCTCGACAGAATCGATGATTAAACCAACCCCATCACCAGAGATTCGTCATATTATTTCTCCTAAGACAGAAGCACTCCATACTCCTCCATGGTTCTTGGATGACTTATACGAGGATTTACCTCCAAATCCCCCCAATTCCTCTGTTCATTTACCATGAAAATTTTACGCCCAACTATCGTTTATAACCCTCAGTATCTCAATATTTGGTTTATGTCGAGTGAACCATCACAATCTCATTGCATCATTCCCCCTGCTTCTTCATCACCAGAAGACAACCACACGGTGACAGTCACTGATATCACTCTTTTAGATCCCTTGTATTCTCGACAATTCCACTATGATGAGGACATACTCGAGGAATTAAACACCCTCAACTACCCATGGGATGCATTACACCACAGAGCACTCTTCCTTTCACAGGAATCCTTCACGCCTCCTAACTAACACCCCATATATGTAGTCGAAACCAAGGATTTTATCCCATCAGGGCATATCGACTGGTTCAACAACCCTATCCATACCCCTAATTCTTTTGAAGAAGGCAATATGGCCAACATTTCCCCTACCATCAAAATTGATATTTCCATAAAAAATGGAATCGTCGAGGAAATCACCATTGGCACCACATGCACTCCTGAATAAATCACCACCTACAAAGCCCTCTTCCAGGAATAATGGGATATTTTTTCCTGGTCATACATAGAGATGCCTAGCCTTGATCCCTCTATTTTCAAACATCGCATAGACACCTGGCCTGATATCACACTGGTTCGCCAAAAACAGCGACCACTACACCCATCCAAAGCAGCAGCCATCAAAGCCGAGATTGACAAATTACGCGTTGTTGGGTTCATCTACCCCATCACCTATACTTCATGGGTCTCCAACCCTTTCCCCGTTAACAAAAAATAGGGCACCATACGTGTATGCAAATACTTTCGCGATCTTAATCATGCCTGTCCCAAAGACAACTTTCCAACGCCTTTCATCGATCAAATTATCGATGACTGCACAAGCCACGAGGATTTATCCTTCATGGATGATTTTTCTGGCTATAACCAAATCCAAATCCATCGAGCCGATCAATACAAGACCGCATTTACCACCCCTTGGGGTACTTTTGCATATCATTTCATGCCTTTCATCCTAAAGAACGCTAGTGAAACTTTCTAACAGGCTATGAAATACATTTTTCATGATTTGGCTCATATCATCCTCGCATACTTGGACAACCTCACAGCTCGATCCAAAAAATGCACTCAACATCTTGATGATTTACGAATCATATTCCAAAGGTGTCATCAGTACAACATCCACTTGAACCCCCTGAAGTGCGTGTTCTACGTCACTATCGAGCACCTCCTCAGGTTCATCATTTCCCAAAGCAGTATTACCATGGATCCCCTCAAAGTCCAGGCCATAAAAAAAATTCCACCCCCTTGGAATTTACTCCAAATCCAGAGCCTACAAGGAAAAGCTAACTTTTTACGGTGATTTGTCCTAGACTATGCCACTCAAGCACATAGTTTCCTTTGCTTAATATGCCACGACATCCCATTCCAATGGGATGAACATGCCCAAAATTCTTTCAACAATCTTAAAATGGCACTCTCCAATGACCCTTTAATTAGTTCACCTGATTATAATCGTGACTATATCCTCTACATATCAGCCTTAGCCGTCTCAGTAGTAGGAGTTCTCGTTCAAATATGAGATGATGATCGTGAACATGTCATTTACTACATTAGTAAAAACCTCTCAGGGCCACCCTTGAAATACAATCACGAAGAGAAACTAGCCCTTGCAGTCATCCTCGCAGTCCAGAAACTGCGCCATTACATTCTTCTTCGCACAACCAAAGTCATAGCAGATTCCAACCCCATGCAATACTTGCTCAGTCGTCGGAAAATTAATTGTAAGTTTTCCCGATGGATCGTTATCCTTCAGGAGTACGATCTCAAATTTTCAACACCCAAGAGCAAGAAAACCCTCATCCTCGCCAAACTTGTCACAACCTTCCCCTCCGATACTACCAGTTCCCTCGTCAATATAGACTTCTCCGATGAACATCTATTTTACATCACTTCGGATGATCCTTGGTACAGTGACCTCCTCGTCTACCTCCAAACCCAAAAGTTGAGTAACCACCTCTCACAAGATGATCGTCGATGTATTCATCATCAGGCCCCCTGCTATTTCGTCATTGGAGATATCTTATATCAGTGAGGGGTCAACACCATACTTCATCGATGCTTGACTATTCATGAGGTCGATAGAGTTTTGAATGACTGCCACAGTGGTTCTTGTGGGGGCCACCTCTCGGGGATATCCACTGCTCAGAAAATCATCCCTGCAGGTTACTTTTGGCCTACATTATTTCACGATTGCATTCATGCCATGAAGCGATATGATAAATGCTAGCTTTATGCCAACAAAGCATGAGCACCACCTGCTCTTCTACGCCCAATCATTACTGTAGGCCCCTTTTGTAAATGGGGCATCAATTTCATGACTTGCAACCCTCCATCTAGCAATGGACACAAATACATTGTCATCACAGTCGATTACTTCACAAAGTGGGCTGAAGCCATGCCTACCTTCAATAACACCACTGACACCGCAACGCATTTTTTCTTTAACCACGTCATATCCCACTTTGGAGTACCACTCCAACTAGTCTCTAATCACGGGAAGCATTTCGAGAATGAGATTTTCGTTGAACTCTCATCCAGGTTAGGATTCTCCCACGCGTTCACCTCACCATACTACCGTCAGTCCAACGGACAGGTCGAAGCAGTTAACAAGGTCCTCAAGACCATGTTGTAGCACATGATTAACAAACATAAGACCAATTAGCATCATATGTTATTTTCCATGCTATGGGCTTAATGTACAGCCGTGAAAACTGCCACTGGTTTCACACCATTTCAACTAGTCCACGAGGTCAAGGCCACTCATCTTATCGAGTGTGAAATTCCCACCTTACGCACCACGATTGAGCTATTACCTGACACTTATCTAATGGAGTAGTGTTTTCTGAACTTAGAATCCATGGATGAAGATCGTCGATCTTCATTACAGAACAATGAGGTAGCCAAAAAATGGTCAAAATCCACCTTTGATCGTCATGTCAACCTTTGCTCATTTTATGAAGGCGACCTCTTCCTTGCTTGCGATATCGCTCACGATACCCTCAGCCATGGAAAATTTGAGTCACTATGGCATGGCCCTTACATTATCCAACATTGCCTCACTAAAGGTGCATACATATTGGCTTCCCTCGAGGGCCTCTCTCTCAAAGAACCTGTCAACGAGTTGTACTTAAAGAAATTTTATGCCTGAGCGTAGCCATTCTACACTAGGTTATTTATTTTGTAGTGTTTTTAATCTTTTTTCCATACCTCACATCTAAACTATCATTTGTGTTATTGACAGATGCCTCCTCTATCATCCTACCACATCGGTTACGCCGACGGCGCCAGCCGTTGGACACAGAATCTCGCTTCGGCAGCTTGGGCCCTCTATTCCCCCTCACATGAACTTCTCCACTCCAGCGACATATGTTTGGGCTCAACAACCAACAACCAAGCCAAGTACACTATCGTCATTGGTCTCCTCGCCGATGCTAGCCATCATCATATTCGTCACCTCAACGTCTTACTAGACTCCCAATTGATCGTCCTCCAACTCAACAATGTATACCGTGTCCGCGATCCTTGTCTCTTTCACAAATACCTGCAAGTTAGACTTTTATCTCGACATTTTGATTTCATTACATTTACACATATTCCAAGACAATTTAATCAAATCACAGATAACATGGCTAACATTGTACTAGATTGGCATATATCACATCAAGACACCTTTACACACACATAAACCATCAGAAGTTTGTCACAGCATATAGATTAGACATAATAAACAACATTAAAATATCCTCACACACATGTGAACATCACAAAGATCCCAAAATATATATCCATATATATATATATATATATCAGTCAAATGTGCCATCAAAATGTTTACAAAAAACATAATACATCCTGTACAAAATCCGTAGGCCAGTGAACCACCTCGGTACAAAACTGGTTTCACCACTCCAAATGGACTCACAAGCCTATATAACATACAAAAATACATACAGAGACACTCATGGTGCCTCTAGAGCACCACCACCTGGCCCTCCCTCAGGAGGTGGTGCCCCACCCGCTATTAGTCCCTCCAGACCTAGAGGTAGCTTCCTAGTCATCGCAGCACCTACTACTGCTATTCTCCGAACCATGGTCCACCACATCAATGAAACCCCCACACACTGCTCTAGGATGCCCTCGTCCTAGATACGTGACCACATGCCCTCAGGCACTCCCTGTAGCACTGCCTCCAAGTGGTGGAGAATATCCTCAAACTCTTCCCTGGCCTCAGCTGGAGGAGCATGTGATGGCCCTACACCAGGGTCATCAAAACGGTGTCTCCTAGCCACTCTCTCATCACCAATAGGTCTTGCCTTAGCATCCTCCCGTCGTTGTCTCTCTCCTTCCCGTGGATCTCCCCACGGATGTCTCACCAGCCCCTGACGAGCCAACGCTCTAACCAACTCAACCTCGTGCATGCGAGGTACCACATCTTCATATACAAACAAACAAAGGATAGCATCAACATCCATCTATACATAATACACATGCTATACTATCTAAATATAAAAACATAAAAAAATCACATCATACCTCAGCAGTCGAACACCTCTCCTGGAGGTAACATCATCTCCAGATCATCCCAGAAGTCCACCCCATAGTACAGATACTGCAGTATGATCTATGGCATCTTCCGCCACACCTGTACAACCTCGACCATGAAAAAATGGCCACCCTCCCAACCACTGTGATGAATCAAGATCCTAGACCACCACTTCAGTCGCAACTCTCACACACCAGGTGCGCCCAATAACACTCTAGGGTGCAACATTGACACCCTCTCCAAAAAACATGCAACCAATATGGACCCAAAAGCGAACTCCCATGAGTCCGCAGCCTAACACCTGTCTAGCTGCCCTACCATCTTGGCATGTAGCATCACGCCCCAAGTAAAATTCTCTCCTACTAGCGCCCTCCCCATAATCCTTAGCTGACCACATCCACTGAGTCGCGAGGGACCCATATACCCTCACAAACATTGCTGGAACACAATGATGAACCAGGGAATCCATAGCCCCAATACTCACCATGGAGCCCAACATAAAGTCCTCTTTCATACAATACCTCCAGCCTAAGATAGTCAACTGCCCATTCCCAGGTAATACGGGCTTCATTGGTAAGGGCATTCCCTGAAAAGGGAGCCCAGTCAGAAAATATACATCCTCCACCATAGTGAAGGCCAACTGCTCACCCCGCACCATAAAACAATATAGATCCAGACTCCACATTGTTACCCATGATTTTGGTCGTCATGATGATGTATTGATGATGGTGTATTCAGGCTCTTCATTAGAACTTTCTCCTGAGAAAAGTTACCTTCATCTCTTTCCAGAAATCACAGTTTTGAGGACTGTTCGTAGGCTGTTAGTATATTTGCCTGCGAGAATGAATGATTCTCACAGGCTGCCTTAAGCCAGGGTGAGAGAAGTTCGCACTGTGTCTAACTTCTAGGGTGCGAACTCTTTCTAAAGCAAGGAAAAAGATGAATTCTCGAAGTTTCTAGAAGGGAATCTTCTATAAGGATGAGATGGCATTTGAATGGTTATCCTAGTACTGGATTCCCTGATATTTTGGGATCATTCTTATCCAAGTAACCAATTCATTCTCTCCTATATAATGAGTGAATTCTCATGGAAAAAGTTAGAATCAAAAAAGGTTAATAAAGATTCATGGGAGAATTGGTGAAAGACTGTGTGAAGGATTGATGCTACAACAGCTAATAACTCCAGCAAGTTTATTAAAGGTGGTTGATCTTCTTCATGCAAGTGAGCAAGTGTGTGTGTCAGAGCCAAGGGTCATCGAAAGGAAGCTTACAACATCAAGGCTCAGGTTGTAATCTTTACTTCCATCAATATGATACAGTAATATGTCCCTTTCCCATAAAGCTAATTCCACTTTATTGTATAACTCCTTGATCATATACATAGATTCACTGTTGAATAGATTGTGCTTTCTTCACTTCGGTTGGTTTGTATTGTTTTGGTCTTGACTGTACGAGAGAACTGGAACGAAGCAGGAGCAACAAAGACCATAGGAAGCGATCATAAGGTATGTACTTTGTTCTTGCCTCCTATTTGATTCAATGGTTAAAATCTAGGGAAAGAGTCATATTCTGTCTTGCTTTGTTCTAGATCCAGGTGGATCTAGGGAGATCGGTTTGTGTCCGCACTTATGGATTTATCCAATAACAAAATTGGTGACTCCACTGGGGATCAATCCCATTTTCTTTGTGGCTTTTGATATTTTCTGTGGCCATTTGCTCTGGTTTCACTTTTCTCCTACCCTATCAATGTCTGAGTCTTCAGGATATCCTGATAGACCTTCTGGGTCCAGAAGCCTTTTAGAATTGTGTTTCATTTTTCAAATTTTTGCTTATGTTCAGGAATTCTCGCATTGCACATCATAGCAACCTGTGAGAATTGGTAGAGTTCACACTCTACCCATAGGTTTCAGTGCAAGGTTCTTGCACCCTGCTCAAGGGTCACCTGCGAGAATCAGTGATTCTCACACTGTGTTATATTGCTTGCCTGCGAACATCTTTTTTCAAAAATTTGGATTTGATATTGGTATTTTTAACTGCTTAGATCAGTTTGTTTTCCTCTTATGAAAATCTTGGACCTATGATTGATATATTTCTTGTATTTGTTTGTGTTCTTGAACAGTTTTAGGGTTTCAAAGCTTTTCTTTTCGTTTTGGACTTGACTTTCGTTTCTTAGCTTTTCTTGGAAAAACCATTCTCTCTGAATTCAGAAGTTGAATGTGTCTGACTAGTTAAGAACCAGTGATTGGTTTGAAAGTTAAGTTTGCTTGGTTTTTCTCATTTGCTTATGGTTTGAAATATCATTTTTCTTTTGCATTTGAAAAGACTACATTGGTTTGCTCTTTATTTTTGCTTTCATTGAAAGAGTGGATTGGGTTATTTGCTTGTTCATTGAATTGATTTTCTGTACTCTCATTGGCATAGTGAGGGTCCTTTTTGGAAAGTGAACAATAGTTTTTTCTTTCAAAAACTTGTTTTTGTTTTTAGAAAACATTGAAAAAATCAAATTATTGAGATTGTTGAAGTATTTGAAAAAGACACATAGAGAGTTGTCAGTTAATAAACGATTGTTTGTATTGGCATTTGAAAGGAAATTTTGCATTAGTAGTTCACGGTTGATCTAGAAAACTGTCTCTCTCTCCCATACATAGGATTCATTGAATGAAAAGTCATATATTTCATTCTCATCCTTGCATTGTTGGGTCAGAGTCATACAACATACGTTTCATTTCCATTACCTTTGAGTAAACAAAAGCCTTTAATAACACTGTGTAATCATAAAATTTATCTAGTAACTCTTTTCTAGGGCTCTTTTACACCAACATTTAGCTAGGCTAGCGCTTTGGAGTAGGAAGAGAGATACACTCTCCAAAAGCATAAAACACACAATAGCATATTGTGTTATGGAGTGTTAAATTCCATTTGCAACATCTTGTCCTGGGAAGCCCTTCTCACACAAGGGTCAAACACTAGGTCGCATTGATATTGGTAGAGTTACTCACCCTGCTTTGTTGATATCAGTGTAGATATTGCACGTATTACGAGGATCACTCGGAGGTATACCCACAATGATAAGTGGAAGCCTTTTGAGTTGATTTCAGGCTCGATACCCTGCCCTTGCATGTGGATCAGACTGTCGACTGTTCCCCCAAGATTTATTGTTGTTGGTGGTGACCTTAGTGGCCTATCTCTCTAGGTTCTTACCCGAGGTGACTGTGGAGGGGAAAGTCTTCACGGTACCTGGAATTGACGTTGACCAAACTCACTCGGGCTCCTTGGAGGGTATACCCACGAT
>SNQJ01S0006866.1:110354-122390 GCA_010110895.2 Picea sitchensis | reverse complement strand
CGAGGCTGTTGTAGTTGTCTACATCAACACACATTTTTAGTTACTGTACAACACCCTTTTTTGAGTTACATGACACGATCATGGGGCATGCCCGCCTTGGTACACAATTTATTTTCCACACCTTGCGAAAGGTTGGATCCTACAGGTTCCCTTCTCCCTCCAACGGGTCACTCTTGATACTCTCACTATTTCTCTTTCTTACAAAGGTACTCTTAGTAGAAGAAACATTGATGAATTTCGGCTATACGTATGCTCCTAACATCATCCATCAGGGGCCATCTGTTATCACTGAAATTTTGTCTGCAAATGGTTATAGGAATCCAACATCTGCAAATAGCTATGAGTCAAACCATGGACCAAAATTACCAAAAAATCATTTCCAAAAGGTCCAAAACTATAAAACCAGTTATAAAATCAAGATGCGCTATGACTACACAGGGCGCGTGCACACATGCGCGATAAATAAATGCTGGAAAAGAACACATGTGCACGATGCATGATTGTGGACACTAAAATCCATTCACACTTGAGAACGATGCATTTATGATGTTGGTCGGCCTCCCACCCACTTCTAGTTCAGCTTCTGAGTCGATTTGACATCCAAATATCGACTGGATCTAGCTGGGTGGCTGGTCAAAGACCTAAGGGTGCCCTAAACAACCCCTTTTCACACTAAAATCTGGTTTCACAATACCTCAAAGTGGTGCTATAAAACAAGGCCATGGGTGCACTACATTTTCAAGGAATTCATTTGCAAGGTTATGTTACTGCTATTCTCTTGGGGAGACCTCTTTTCTCATCAAGATAAGACTAGCACCATTCCATTTGGGCAATACACATCACCTTTTGAGTGGGTTAGCTTGGGATTCTTTCACCATTTCTTTCAAGTTTTCAAGTTGTAAGAAGAGCTCAATCTTGGGGGTCCAAGAGCCCTCCCTTGGAGGAAGAAGGGACCCAAAGTCCCCTTTCTCTTTGGTGTTTTATTTTCACTAATACAATCCTTTTCCATTGGTGACATGAGTCTTGTTTGTTTATTATTCTTATGTCCTTATGCACAATAGTTTAATTGTTTTTCTTTCCTAGTTTAATTCTTAGTTTAGTCTTTTATGTTTATTCTTCTAACCCTTTCCTTTATTGTTGTCTTTTTTAGCTAACCCAACTAAGCTTGTAAGCACCTCTGTTTTTCTCATTTAGGTGACAAAAGAGGCACAACAATGATGCTCTGTGATATCTGCGAAGTATTATACAGACTAAATATTGATGAATAATCGATGCTAAGTGCTCTATAAGCGATATAATCATAGATCTATGTCCCAGCTAAGGTTGCAGACATTTGAGTCCTGCAACCACCCCTGCCTCTACCTTCGGTGAGACTTCATCTTCTTTGCAGTTGTTGTTGAAAGGGCCGATAGTTATGGTTTTGTTGGTACGCTCTTATAGCGTTGAACCCTGGGTTTTCCCCTGTGCCAACAAATGGTTCCATTGTTGGGACTTGAAACTGTGATTGCTGGGAACTGAGGAAGAAGAAGCTTTGTGCAAAGATTCATCCTGAAACTATGGAAGATTTGTGTGTGGATCTGTGCCCTAGTGTGCAGTAATCCACTTGATCTGAAAAGCTTTGTGCTAAAGAAAGGAAGAACATATCTAAAGAAAAGAAATGAGATCTGAATTCTTTGTGACCTAAGAAAGGTAAAAGTGGAAGTTTATGAAGAAGAGAGGTCAGATCAATAGAAAAGAAGTAAGATATGTAAAATCTGTGCTCTAATAAAGGTAAGAATAGTTAAAAGGTCTTATATCTGGAAGCTTTGTGCTCTATAGAAGTAAAATAAGTGAAACATTTTGTTTCTAGAGTATGGATCTAGGTATGTTTGATAGATTTTGTCCTGGCTTGAAAACTAGGGCTATGATAGATGAAATAAAGCTTCATATGAATATATTCGATAAGAATAGTGATAAATATGTTATACCTATGCATAGAAAGAATGTTTGGACTAACAAATGGATGCAAGATCCTAGAAAGAATTTTCTGCAGACTAGCTACCATGATCCTAGTGCGCAGTATAGAAGAAGTTGGGGATCATTTAAAAGGAAGAGAGGATTAACCCTATATTACAGTTGCAGAAGACCGGGACATCTAGCTAAGGAATTCCTTGGCAGAAGACCTAGTTGTCTTTGTTGCAAAACTTTGGACCATGAAGTATTGGATTGCCCTAGAATGATTGCTAAGCTCGAAAGAATGAATCTGAATGAAGAAAACCCTAAGGAAGATCCAGAAATAGTAGAACCCTAACAAGAATCAGAGAAGGTATTGCTGCAGATGAAAGATACCTTGAATGATCACCGACATGTTAGGCCACCAGAGATCTTTAAAGAAAAATAATGCATTGAAGCAAGAATAGGAGACTTTGACATTGAATCTGTCCTTGATGAAGAAACACCAGTGAACATTGTGCCATAAATAACTTGGGAAGCCATAGGTAATCCTGATATGACCCCTTCATTAGGAGGAATAGGACTATTAGGAGGAAAATTGGTGAACCTATGTGGAAGGCTCACTCAAATATCTATGAATGTCAATGGAACTTCGACAGAAGAAGATTTTGAGATTATCAAGTTTATTGAGGATAGCGCCCCATTTACTGTGTTACTTGGGAAACCTTGTATTGAGAGAGATCAAGCCAGAAAGAAGGAATAAGAAAAGGTATTACAACCGCAAAGACAAGAGATAAAAGATTTCGTGAACAAAAGGATCGCACAGTTGATTAAAGAGAAGGAGAACAAATCAAAGCTATTTGACACTAGAAGCCCAGATATCAAAACTGTAAGAACATTAGAGGACTCACATAAGATTGAAGTATATGTCTCAGATATAGAAGAAGTACAACCCCTGAGTCTTAGGAAAGAATCTTAACAGCATGAAGTGACTATGTCCAAGGAAAATAAGAATCAGAATGAGAAAAGAACCACCAAGACGAAGATAACGGGAAAGAAATCTAGAAAGATGAGTAAGAAGAAGGCTAAGATTGAAAGGTTACAGCAGGTTCCCGAGGGTACCTCGTAGAAGGAAAACTTGCAGAATTTGAACTTCGCCAAGATATCAGAACAACGACATAGGCCACTTCGTCGTGGCCAAGTAATATAGTTGTTAGAGGCCAATATATCCGTTTGAATTCTGCTCCAAACGGATCAAAAAGCATTCATGGCCCATCACTAGACCATTGGACTGTGCCATAAGGAACATAACACGAATTAATGAGGCTCATACCCATTGCAAAGAAACCATTGCCAAGATCACCTATTTATCTCGTCACTCCATGACTAAAGAACACTTTTGCAACTGAGAATTTGAAGCCTGCAGAATAGCAAGTGTATACAGTGATCATCGTGCCCTCGATGTTCATTCATGAGAAGTGTCTGAGATCATTGTGAACCCGAAAATTTATCCCGAGCGTGTATGTCTAAAGAGCTTAGCGTACTTGAAGAATCTGCGAAGGAAGTACTCGCTGATCTCAAGACCGAGAAAATCATGTCGGAAAGAAGGATGTATGCAGGTGTGAAAGCATCATCAACAGGAGGAGTCCAAGCTTATCCATCGACTGCTCGCAGAGTAGGAACTTGCATAATTGCGACAAAGACAAGAACGAAGAACATAGACGACATTGTGAACGCCAAGCTGATTATGAGCATTCTACCTGCCTACCTACCCCCTCTAAGCAGTGCCATCAACTGAGACATCGTGCCCAAATATTTTGACGATGCTTTGGTCACAGTGTACCTCCCAAAAGGGATCCGTGCATTTCGAGCCGACCAGGATAAGCTCACAGTGTTGAAGTTCAGTGACTTAAACCTTGGCAACAGGAAGGCTTACAACATGCTCGCCCCACACAAGTGTCTGACCAGGACTAAAGGAAAAAATTCAAATATTTTCTCACAACCATGGACCCAGAACCTTGCGCAATCCACACTACTCAATGTGATGAAGATCCCTCACTTCAAACGAAATCAGGAGGTGAATGGATGTGTAAAGTTACTATTGTTGTGCTATCATGAATGTTACTTATGGTTGAACCATCTCATCACTATGGATCCGACCTTGATCAATCGGATCACAGGGCTAAGCATGCAGGGCCCTGACCCATAGGAGTTTTACCCTAGAAAGACCTTAGATCGAGCATTAGAGAAGAGAATCAAAGAGACTTATGGCAATACTGAGAAGGGCACGCAAGGTTACAAGGTAACCTCTATCCAGAACGACATAGTGAGCCTCGCATGTCAGCTAATCGCATGCAAGATAGTTCGCAAGAACCGGCCCACCCAAGTGACTGGATTCATAGTTGACCTCGCAGGAAAGTGCGTGGAGGGACTACAGATGAATTGGGCATAGTACCTTGTAAACCAGCTGGATATTGATTGCAAAGAAGTTTAATACCAAGGGCATGAGTTCCACTTTAGCTGGCTTCTCATCCTAATCACATTCATTTCATGGGAACCGCTGGAAGGTGCGACCTTCCCCGACATCGATCCCTTCGAACCTTTGGCCTCGAAGTTATGTACGCTATGGTACTCTAATGATATGAACAAGCAGTGGTAGTCCAGTGTCATCATCCATACTTACTACAACCAATTGAAACCATCCATCCAGTCCAAGCCCCGGATGACCCCGAATACCCTCCACAGGTTTCGACCCTTAGTGAAGTTCAGCGTAGACGGCCACTTCATTTATATAATAGTGCGCGCTAATGAGCACAAGCAACAGTTGCAGTCATATTACAAGCTAATAGAAGAAGACTTAGAGGAAATCACTAAGGAATGGTCAGCGCACCTCCTTATTCTAGCCAATCCTGTGGAGTTATCTGATGTGAATAGCCCAGAAGCTGCGCAGGATACACCCAGACCAAGCAAGACGAAGAAGCCTGAAGAGGTTCATGATGTAGAGAGCATATATGTGAGGACTTCATCCATTTCACCAGATGAAGGGGATGATGGTGAAGAGATCGAAGGTGCATAAATTGAACAACAGAAAGGTGAAGTACCACCGCCTAGGGACAAAGAAGACTCATCAAAGAAGAGGAAGGTCTCACCTTCGAAATCTTCCTCCCGGAAGAAACCTAGAACCCCTGTAACCAAGATGTGGACTACCCTCACATTGGATGATTTTAATTTCATCATCGCAGCTGTGAAGGATGCTTCACAGGAGGTATTAGAGAAGTAGGAGGTGAAGCAGGAGTAGATGTATAATTTCATCAATATTGAACTCCAAGGACTGTAGAAAGCACTCCAGTCTAACTGCGCAGTCTCCACTGTGCCTCTGACAGCAGGAATAGTAGACCCAGGAGATGAGCCAACCCAATTTCACCAGATCACCGATAAAGTTGAAGCTCACCTTCGACGAGCTCAGGAAGAGACAACGCAAGACATCCAGGCTTTGACACAGGTACAGGGAGTACTTGTCGAGTAGCACAGTGCTGTCGAACGAGAAAAACTTGCTCTTCAAGCACAGTGGGACAATGAGAAAGAAGAGATACAAGAGAGCAAGGAGAAGTTGATCGCAGAGCATCTATAAGTAAAGGAACTGGTCAGTAGAGCACTTCATTCTGTGACCATCATAGAAGTGAAAGTTGAAGAACTAATTCCGCAGCAGGTGGCATAGCTCGAAGAAGTGATCCAGCAGCTTCAGCAGCGCATCGCAGACCTGGAACTTCGTACTGTGCCTGAGACCCCTCAAGAAATTAGAGACCTAAGAGAGGTAATTTCTCGCAACGCAGTTGGAAGAATGAAAGTTCTTACCTTGGAGTGCAAGCAATTGAGCTCTAGGAGCGCTCAGACGTATGAAAACCTCACAGAGAATCCATAGTTACAAGCATTGGAGTCGCAACTCCAAGAAGCAAAGAAACATGCAAATACGTTACAGGTGCAACTAAAGGCCTTGTCACCAGTCAAGAGAATGAAGAGGTTTCCAGAGAAATGCATGGCCCAGCAACAAATCCACACGATCCAGACCAAAGTGATGGAAGTCTCTCAACGACTTCAACCAATGCAAGAGAAGGCATGCCAACTGTTCACTGAAGTTGAAATCCAAGGAGTAGAACTTGAACAAGTTGTGAGCACAACAGAACAACACCTAGAAGGACCAGTCAATGACGCACTCATCCAGGAGTTCATTGAGCAAGAAGCAGTAGCATTGCAGCAGGTTGAAGTAGCTCAAGCCAATCTTGAGGCATTCGAGGTAGAATTGCTCAGATTAGAGTGACTCAGGATGAGTCACAGGTGAGTGTTGGGGGTCTGTTGGCCCTTGACCAAGTTTTGAAGTTACTTGGTCATATTTGACCATTTTTGGGACTTCGACAGCCTGTCAAATATGGAGCTCCAGTCGAAGAAGATATCAAGGTATCTCGGCCCACTTTCGGGTCCCTTTTTGGGTTTTGGGAATATGTAATGGGAAAGGGATGTCGACCCGTGGGTTTACCCATGCTTAGGCCCATTTTGTATGTATAAATAGACATATAGGCATCTAGTAGGCGGGGGGGATTGTATTGTATCTATGTGATATAGGCTAAGTGCCAAGACGGGATCTTTGTGATCGAGATCTTTGTGCATTCTGTATAGACTTGTAGAGCTTAGTGAAAGTCCCTGTGTGAAGATATAGAAGGTTTTGTGCTGAAAGAAAAGGAAGAAGGATCTAGTGGGCTGCGCAGGTATTCTGTCTTGTGCGAAGTAAGGGTTCCTATGGCTTTGTTCTTGTAACTGATTGGCCAACGATAATATAGAAGAATATTTTGTGGACGTAGCACTAGGGTGGGGGTGAACCACGTAAATCTGTGTGTTATGCTTTGTGACTTGACTTCTTATGCTTATCTCTGCTTTTGCTAAGTGCTTTGATATATTTAGATGGATATATTTATTCTTTATTCTTATTAGATAGGTATGCATAGTAGATATGATATGTATGAAGATACTTAGTGTTGAAATAATGGAACTGACCTATTTACTGTTGCTAAGTGCTAAGTTACCTTAGATATAAGTGACTACTACGATGCTCTGTGCTATCTGCGAAGTATAATAAGGAATGAATATTGATGAATAATTGATGCTAAGTGCTCTATAAGTGATATAATCAAAAATCTATGTCCCAGCTAAGGTTGCAGACATTTGAGTCCTGCAACCACCCCTGCCTCTACCTCGGGTGAGACTTCATCTGCTTCGCAGGTGTTGTCGAAAGGGTTGGTAGTTAGGGTTTTGTTGGTGCGCTCTTGTAGCGTTGAACCCTGGGTCTACCCCTATGCCAACAGTTCCCAAGCTCCTCATGTAAGATTGACAACTCACCCAACGTTAATTTCCTCATAAGTCATCAGATATAGAATATGGCAAGGACGATTATGTGCTATCAATGATGCAACTAGCGATCGATTATATATTTCCAGTAATTCAACATGTGATCAATTTAACCTTTCTAGGCATGACCTCCCTTAAAATATGAGAAATTGAAGGGAGAAGGGTGTGCCTTAGCATGATAGGATCAATAGGTCCCTCATGTGTTTGTGGGGTGGTAAATAACATTGTAACAATAATCTATAATTTTAAAATTAAATGAATCAGTAGTTACCCGAATCTCTTGATTGAATCTAGATGTACCTCCATACAATATAAATCCATGATTATATATATATTATAAGCACTAATAAATCAAGTAAACATAGCCTCCCTGCTATCGCTTCTATTATGAGTAGTAGGGACCACATGCTTAAAACAACCCATAGATTATGAGGTTTGGCCTAGCTACTGGAACATAAAAGAACACAATCAAATCAACAATATTAAATATTAAATCCTTGTGTAGTTTAAATATAATACCATGAATGAAAGTGAAATCATTAATAAGTTCAATTTGAAATACTACAAAGATTTTATAAATCCTAATTTGGCTCATCAAAATTAATTTCTCATTACACGATTAAAGAACAAAATAAATATTGTCAAAATCAGGAGAAATTCTCACGAGTCATGATTGACTAACCCATCAACACCATAGGATGAGTGAATTTGTAAAATTTGTGATAGTAAGGAGGTATGTTCAGGATGAACACCATTTATTATTTTATTTATTTACCCTTAATAATATAATATATAACTTTACACACTTCATAACTTAATCACTCTTCAATTCTTCTTCACTCGTGAAAACCATAATGATCGTGGTTCTTTTGTTTCCACCCTGTACAAATATAGAAACAACATATCATCATCATCATCATCATCATCATTGATTTTTATTTCTCTGAAACCTTATTTTAAAAAAGTATAGTTTATACTTTTATTTGAGAGACACAGGGAAATTAGAAAGGGAGAATAGTTAAACTCAAATTTTAAATTTATATAGAGGATAAAAGCATTGTAAAATCTATTTAAAAAATTCAAGTTATATATATGTGTGTGTGTGTGTGTGTGACAATGTTTTGATTCACAATGTTCAAAATTTTTAAAGAAAATAATTATATTACAAGAGTACACACAAGGCATTATAAGTTCAATTTGAATTTTACAAGTGGCAAGTGTGGGGCTCATATATGACCTTGAAGGAAATAAATAATTGGAATATGATCAATGCATAATAATTACCACAAATAATGAGATGAATCCTCTAGTAGAGTTCCAAGGATTATCCATCTTAGCAAACAAAGGATTTCACAAAATCACAGTAATTGGTGACTCAATGATAATTATAATGGCACTTCATCATCAAAATATTCTTTCCAATATACAACTCTCTAGACTTTGTCAATGTGTGCTTGTTGTGGGAGAGGATTTTGACTCCTTAACATTATTCCATGTCTTTGTCAGTCTAAATTTAGAGGGAAATGGCCAAGCTAATCAAGGTGCAAGATCAGGGGAAGGGTTGGTGTGAAAAACGTAGGGGGGTGAAATTAGAAAATAATGGTCACCAAAACACATTATATCTTATGCATACAAGGGAGAAGAATAACAATCTACCACTGCCCTACCTTATTCATTCTTCACCTAGTCTAGTTTATGGGAGGTACACTGTATGTATAGGATTTTTTGTGCGATAAAAAATTAAAGTTTGAGGGGTTAATTATATAATGGAATGATTTTAAGGGAAAAGTGTTTTTTAAGGAGAATAGGTTTACTCCACAACCAACTCTATGCATGCATTTTTTGGTCATTCATCGACATAGTGCGAGCATTCCCATGGTGCATTACCACTACAAGAATAATTGTTACCTCCTTTTTGACCTACAAGACTCGGACAATGGAATAATGAAATGTGAGAAGGATATATTATAATCTAGTGGGAATTTGAGTTATTGGACATTATAGTGGAATGGATAGGATGATTTCGAGAAGTAGTTGAAGGAACAAGGACAAGTAAGGGATTAGTGAACTATTGACACAAGAGAGCACATTTTAAGCCTTTGTAAATGGGAGGTGTCTTGGGCCTTAATGATAGTAATGCGGGGTAAATAGGTTCAAATGGCCTCTGATATTTCATCCATTAAGTCTCTATTTATAGAGAAAATAATGGCTCATCCCAACCTTGCCTTTGAATTTGTAGTTGCGCCTTTGCATCCTTTAACCCACTTGTAAATTATGAGGAGCATGTTGTTGCTCACTTGGTTCAAGAAACTTCACTCCCACATGCCCATTTGGTCACATAGACTACCACGACTTTGGAATCTTAAGACCCATTTTCCCAACTAGACTAAGAGAGGATTCCCTTTATAGGAAATATCAATGTTTCTTGTTTTATTTAGATTCTCTGTTTTTTGTGTTTGCTAGGACAATTTGTACATTACTTCACTTGTGGCATTATACCTAGGTGTTTATTGAACAATTTTCATGTTTCAAATTATGTGGAATTATAAAACTCAAAGAACTAGGAGTATGTCCTTTGATTTTACACCCCATTTTGTAAAAATTTCAGTCGAAGCATTTTATAATACAAACCGCTTTCTTTTTTTGTGATAATTTTTTTTAATTTGAATGTTTTTATCTATTTTAAATTTTTTATGTAGATGGTTTTAGACAGGAGGTCGCTATTATCAAAACTATAAGGTCACTAAGGATTATCAAAACTATAGATTTTACATATTTTCCAACAAAATGCCTATGAATTTTTTCTTTATAAACATGCCCCTTTTTACAATCCCCCCCACACACAATTGAAACTTCAACCATATTTATTTACCTGTATACCACTAAGGAACAATCTACATAAATCAAACTAAGTGTGATTTACTTATTGTTTGTTATAAGAGTTCTTATGGTGTTGAAAAAACATTTACAACCAAGTATGTGAGAGATGTTGTCAAGTAACGTTATGTTACAATATGTGACAAGAAAAAAAAAACTACTTATATACATATGTATTGACAACATATAAAAAATTAAACTAGTGTAGATGCATCTTAAACTCGTATCAACATCTAAAAATTTAAACCAAAGTAGACCCGTTAAACCCATATCTATCAAGCATCGAGAGAGAACAAATTTATTGAGGTGACATTTTTTTTATTGTTTAATATGAAGGAATTAATACATGGCATGGAATTAAATTATTCTAGAAAGAATTACACCTTAAGAAATTTTATCCCTCTGGGTGCTTGATAGGTCCAGGTTTAAGATGGATCTACCCTGGTTATATTTTCCTAAAGATTTTCCAAAAAAATGTTAGAATCCATGGTGTAATTATATGAGTATATTCAATGATAAAGGTTTGATAAGGTAGGATGATAAAAGGTTGTTGAGGTAGGATGGATTGGAGATACAATTGTAGATTGTTTAAAAAAATGTTATATGGAGGTGGAACTGAAAGAATTAGAGGCTCTTCCTTTGATAGATGGTTAGGGCATATGGGTCATAGGAATGCAAGTATATTCAATGAAACATCCATCCCACCTTTTCATTTTGTCATTCGAAACATATATTGTTTTTAGAGCTATAAGTCCCATCCTAACACTTATGTTCAAAGATAAATTTTTCCAATCCCTATTGACTAATCTAGGCTATGTATAAGTCGTTTTATTTGAAATTTTTGATGAATCTAGTTACAAAGAAGAGTGTTTCAAATATCTCAATATTAAGTGATTATATGGTGATAACAAAATGGATAAAGGGGGAATATAGGATGACAAACTTCGTTTTAAGGACTAATTTTGAGGGAATTATTAGGTTTCGAGATGTTTTTAATGACATATCCTTCTACCATTTGTATCTCAATAATGAAGTTAATTCCCTATTTAAAGAATGTCTTAAGTGAATCTTGGTTAATAGAGTGCAGGGATGGACAAGTGTTAAAAATGATTATTTTTCTAATTTTATAAATCTTAAAATACTCATTAAAATTAAACCTTGAGAGTGATAGTGATAGAAATTAAGTTTGCAGAAATAACATCACACACAATTTTCCTACTTCATTAAAATGCATTATCCTAAATTTTTAAATCAAGTACTAAGGTATTTAAGTGATTGGATACCAAATCTTAACAATAATATCACTTATTTTATAAATTGTTATCATTTTTATAAATTTTAATATTTAAAAATAAATTTAAAATTTTATTATCAATCATTTTCATTTCAAAATCACCATAATATGCATATTGATTGAACAAATGATATATATAATAATAATAATAATCTAATTTTAAGGTCACAACCAAGCTAGACACCAAATTGTTTGTTACATTAATTTATAATTTGCATTTAATAAAAAAATTAAAATTTTAGTAAAATCAAAATGTTTAGTAGTTGTGAATGAACCACATTTCAACCAATAAGATGATCAACTCAAAGACACAAATTCATTGATTCAAAATACACACACACACACAACCAATAAGATGATTAACCCAAAGACAATAATTCATTGATTCACAATACAAGTATATATACACATAACGGATAAGATCAACCTGAAGACAACAATTCATTGATTCACAAAACACACACACACACACACACGCACACACACACACAAACACACACACACACACACACACACACACACACACACACACA
>SNQJ01S0006866.1:71965-110304 GCA_010110895.2 Picea sitchensis | reverse complement strand
ACACACACACACACACACACACACACACACACACACACGCACACACACACACACACACACACACACACACACACAAAATAATATGATCAACCCAAATACGATAATCCATTGATTCACAATATATATATATATATATATATATATATAACCAATAAGATAACCCAAAGATGATAATTCATTGAATCACAAAATAAATATATATACACATAATTTATTTTAGGGAAACCTAGGATAAATCTAAGATGATCAACCCAAATAAGATAATTCATTGATTCACGATACATATATATATATATATACACACATAACCAATAATATCAACCCAAAGATGATAATTCACTGGTTCACAAAACAAATATATATACACATAATTTCTTTTAGGGAAACCTAGGATAACTCTAAAGATATATCTAGACCTAGGTTTACTAATAATAAACAAAAATATTTCTACAACTAAAACATTAATTAGCAGGAGTAATTACAATATTCCAACACTCCCCCTTAATTACCACTACTAACAATTCTAACACTAACCATTACAAACTTACATTGCTTCTTCAAGATTACAATCCTTACAAAATTCATAATATGATAGTTGGTTGGTTTAAGTCACAACTAGGCTTACAACACTTTAGATCAACTAAAATAAAACTTGTTTAACCTCCTTTAATTTTGCATGCTAGTGAAACTTGCCCTTAGCTCTATGCTCTACAAGTTTTTTCTTCCTTTTGCTTCAAACTTTACATTTTGCATACATTTTTTTCTTTTATCTTCATCTTTCTCTAGTTTTCTTCTTCGGTATTTTTTCATATTCTTTGTCTTCATTTAATTATTCTTCTGTATCTTCTTGTACTTTAGTTATTGTTGATTGATGTTGGCCCTTGAAAATTTTTTGAAGAACCTTGATCATGTTTGACCATGTTTGGACTTCGACAGGTTGGTCGAAGATGGAGCGCCACGCGAAGCGGAGATCGCGGGATATAATCCCCTTTTGTGAGATTTTTGGGTTTAGGGTTTATGTAACGGGTATGGGATGTCGTCCCATGGGTCTTGCCCATGTTTAGGCTCATTTTTAATGTATAAATAGAAATCTAGGCGATGTAAGTAGAGAGATGTTGTGTGATGTTATGCTAAGTGAAAGTGATGTAAGTAGTTGGATCTATGTGATTGAGTTGGCTCTGTGCCTATTGGGTACTGAGAACTTGCAGAGCTAAGTGCAAGTGACTGTAAGAAGGCTCTGTGTTGTACCAAGATCGGGGAAGGAGGATTTGGAGAGGTCCGCGTAGATCTCTTGTCCTATGCGGAGTAGGTTGTGAGGCTCTGTGCATGTAAAGGGATTGAAAGAAGATAATAAAGAAGATGAAGAGTTGGTGGACGTAGCCCCAGCTTGGGGGTGAACCACGTATATTCTGTGTTATGGTTTCTTTGTGTGATTGATGTGATTTATGCTTAGTGATGTCATCTTTATGTATGTTAGATGCATCTGATATAGTATCTTAGTGCTTAGTGATGTGAATGAATGATAGATCTGATCTGTTTCTATGTGCTAAGTGATTGGATGCGTTAGATCTTGTTGAATACTGCACTGCTCTGTAATTAGGGTTTTACCTATGATGTGAATAAAGTTTAAAGACTAATGAATGTTAACTATTAAGTGCTTTGTTAAGTATTGTGATCACAAATTTGTGTCCCACCTAGGTTGCAGACACTTGAGTCATGCAACCCCCCCTGCCTCTACCTTGGGTGAGACTTCATCTTCTTCTCAGATGTTGCTGAAAGGGTCGGTAGTTACGGTTTTGTTGCTGCATTGTTGAAGCATTGAACCCCAGGTCTGTCCTTGTGCTAACAAATGGTTCCGTTGTTGGGACCTGAAACTGTGATTGTTGGGAACTAAAGAAAAGAAAGCACTGTACGTAGATATGTTTCTCTAGTTCGTAGTATTATACTTGAATTGCAAAGCTCTGTGCTAAGAAGAGAAGTCTGATCTGAAGAAAAGAGGTAAGATCTTAAGGCTTTGTTCTCTGGTAAAGGTAAGATAAGTGGAAATTTTTGTTTTGAAAGTATGGATCTAGGTATGTTTGATAGATTTTGTCCTAGCCTAAAAAATAGGGCACAATTAGAAGAAATAAGATTTGATATGAATAGATCTAATAGAATTAATGAAATATATGTTATTCCTATGCATAGAAAGGATTTTTGGACTAACAAATGGATGCAGGATCCTAGAAATAAGTTTTTGTAGGTTCATCACTGTGATCCCAGTTCACAGTATAGGAAAGGTTGGGGATCATTTAAAAGAAAGAGAGGATTAAATATTTGTTATAGTTGAAGAAGATCGGGACATATTGCTAAGGAATGCCCTAGTATAGGTCCTAGTTGTCTTTGTTGTAAAGATATGGATCACGAAGTTTTGGATTTCCATAGAATGATTGCTAAAGTTGAAAAGATGAATATAAGACAAGAAAACCATGAGGAAGGTAAAGAGACTAAGGATATGATAGAACCCCAGAAAGAATCAGAGACTGCATTATTGCAGATGAAAGAAACATTGAATGATCACTGAGACATCAAATTATCAAAGATCTTAAAAGAAAAAGAGTGCATAGAAACAAGAATAGGAGACTTCGACATAGACTGTGTATTGGATGAAGAAACACAGGTTAATATCATGACAAACAGTACTTGGGAAATCTTAGGAAGGCCTGCTATGATCCCTTCATTGGGAGGAATAGGATTGTTTAAAGGAAATATAATAACTCTATGTGGAAGACTTGCCCATGTACCTATGGTTTCTCATGGAGCATCAACGAAAGAAGAATTTGAGGTCATTAAGTTTGTTGAGAACAACACTCCTTTTGTACTTTTTCTAGGAAAAACTTGGATTGAAAAAGATTAGATCAATAGGAAGGAAGAAGAGGAATCTTTAGAACATAAAAAGAAAGAACTAAGGGATTTCATGGCTAGGAGAATAGCGTGCTTAATATAAGAACATGAGGACAATTCGAAGCTACTAAGGGCCAGAGACCTGGCTGTCTAAGTTGAAAGAATGCAGGAAGACTTGAAACACCTGTCCATACAGGAGAGTAGATCACCTACTCCAGAAAGAGAAGAAGTATTACCCTTAAACCCTGTGAAAGATCCTCAACAGTGCGAAGTTACTATACCAAGAGGAGATAAGAAAAATAATGGAAAGAAGAGCCCAGAAATGCAGATCACAAGAAAGAAGGCTAGAAAGCTCAGTAAGAAGAAATAAAAGATAGATAAATTGCAGGAGGTTCCAAAGAGGAATTTGCAAAAGGAAGGTTTGTAGAACTTGAAAATCACTGAAATATCATAATAATGCAGATTGACACTTCACCACGGCGGAGAAATATGACTGTTGGAGGTATCTCGACCGTTACATCGACACTCCATAATGTCTAGAAATGAAGTTATTGCTGGAAAGATTTCCATTAGACCATTGGGACCGTGCCACAACAGATGGGATTGCATTGATTTAGACACTCCTACTCGTTGGAGGGGTTTGTTATGATGTTTTCTATTTATCCCATCGAATGTTGCACCAGGAACACTTTTGCGAGTTGTAATTACTCGAGCCCACAAAGAACTAAGTATCGCGCTGTGCTTATTGAGACTTCACCACCTGTTGAGCTACCATGAGTGTTTGTTTGCCTACTAGAAATATTTTTTTACGAGCGTGCATGTCGGGCGAACGCAGCGCAGTGGAAAAGTCCATAGAGAAAAATCTAATAGATCTTATGGAGGAGAAGGTCATGTCAGCATGGGCATAGGCCTCATTGACAAGAGGATTGCAAGCCTCCCCATTGACTGCACGTCTATCTGGGCCCTCTAGAACTGTGATGGAGAAGCAGAGAAAGCATCGTGACGACTTGGCGAACGCGAAGCTCATCTAATCAATCCTTCCCGACTACATCCCACCTCTAGATGGTGCGGTTAGTCGTGAGAGCATCCCGAGGGACTTTGACTACACACTGATCACTGTGTACCTCCCGAGGGATACCTCAGTGATTTAAATTTGGGAGATCACAAGAAATATGGAATGCTTGCACCACATAAGTATTTGACCAAGACAATGGGGAATAAGTCGAAGATAATCCCCCAGCTGTGGACTATGGACATCGCAAGATCAACCATCCTCAATGTGATGAAGATACCACACTTCGGCAGACATCAGGAGGTTAACGCGTGCGTTAAAATCTTGTTGCCTTGCTTCCATGGTGCTTACCTATGGTTGGATAGGTGCATCACTATCGATCTGATCCTAATCCAGTGGATCACCAGGTTAATCATGCAAGGATCGGACCCACAAGATTTTTACCCAGGGAAGGTTGTAGATCGCGTCCTGGCGTAGAAAATAAAAGACACCTATGGCGATGTGGAGAAGGGGAAGCGGGGCTACAAGGTAGCCTCCATCCAAAATGGCACAGTGCACCTTGCTTGTCAGCTAGTAGCAGGCAAGATCGTCAAGAAGAATAGGCCAACGCAGGTCACAAGGTTTGTCATCGACCTCACAGGGAAATGAATTGAAGGGTTGCAAATGAACTGGGCGATCTACCTCATCAACCAGTTAGATAAATACTACCGTGAAGCTCAGGATCAGAGCTACGAGTTCCATTTCAGTTGGATACAGATTCTCATTTCCTTCATTTCTTGGGAGATGCCGGAAGGAGGGACCTTCCCTAAAATTGAGTCGTTTGAACCACTAGCTGTGAAGTTCACTACGCTATGGTATTCGAGCGACATGGCGAAGAAATGGAAGTAAAATGCAGTGTTCCACACCTATTATTTGCAGCTGAAAAGGACCATTGAATCCTTCACTCGCATGATGTCAAATACACTTCATAGGTTCATACCAATAGAGAAGTTTCGCGTAGATAGGCATTTCATTTATATCACTGTGCGCGGCAATGAACATAAAGAAGATATTCAGTCCTATTACAAACTCACTGAGGAATATATGGAGGAAATAACTAAGGAATGGACAACAAAATTCCTCATACTAGTAGAACAGACAAAACTCTTTGACCCTGAACTCATCGGAAGTCCTGTATTCACTCGCGAAGAATATGATGCACCCCGCAGCAGTAAGAAGAAAAAGAAGGAAGAGGTACAGAAACTTAACAATGCATCAGAGGAGACTGCATCAGATTCACCTTAAGGGGGAGGAGGTGAAGAAGTATACAAAGAAGAGTATTAAGGGGAATAATACAAACAGAAACTAGGTGAAGTAACACTCCCTAAATATCCCCTGACAAAGATAGAGACATCCAAGAAAAGAAAGGTTTCTCCAAAGAAACCATCATCACGGAAGAAGTCATGAGACACTAAACCTCCATTTCAGACTGTACTCATAGTGGATGACATTGACCTCATCATTTTCGATGTATCAGATACCTCAAAGGACATTTTGCAGCGAAGCGAAGCCAAACATGAGACAATGTTCGATAGGATCGAAGCATAGCTCAAAGGGGTATAATAGGCTCTCTATTCTAACCACGCAGTGTCTACTATGCCACTACCATAAGAAGGAACAGAGTTGGGAGATGATCCTACCTAGTTATGCAGAATAACAAATGCGACAGAAGCTCACCTTCGTCATTTCCATGAGGAAAATGAGTAGGCGACTAAGAAATTGAAGCAAGCAAAAGAGGAATCCATAGAGAAAAGTCAGGTTTTGCAACAAGAAAAATATGACCTACAGGTAAATTTTGTAGAGGATAGAGCGCAGATCCAGAAGGAGAAAGAACAAATTCTCACGGAGAAGATGGGAGTTAAAGAAGAAGTCACCAGAGAACTTCTCTTTGTGACGATCCTAGCATAGATGGAAGAAGAAACAACTAAGAGACAAGTGGGGAAGCTCGTTGAATTCATTCGGCATCTCCAAGAAAGAGTGGCAGAACTGGAATTGAAAGTAGTTACAAGCACTCCGCAAGAAGTGTGAGATCAAAGGGAATAAATTGCCCAGAGCACAGTCAAAAGAATCAAGGCATTGGCCTTAGAATGAAAAAAACTTATCATTTGAAGTGCACATAGATATGACCGCCTTTCAGAGGACCCATAACTAAGGACATTGGAGTCACAGTTTCAGGAGACAAAGAAACAAGAAACAATAGTGCAAACACAGTTGAAGACACTGTCAGCGGTCGAGAGGATGAAAAGGTCCCAAGAAGAGTGCATGGTTTAGCAACAGGTCCAAGCCATCCAGAGTAAAGTCATGGAAGTGACCCAGAGGCTCCAGCCAGCGCAGGATGAAGCTTGCACACTTTTTGAGGAGATTGAAGGACAAGGTGCACAGCTAGAACAAGTGGTCACCATGGTGGAACAATGCTTGGAAGGACCTGTGACTAAGAAATTTATTCAGGAGTTCATCGAGCAAAAGGCTCTGGCGAAGCAGCAGATCGAGGAAGCTCGAGCTAAGCTTGAGACCTTTGAGGCAAAGTTACCCAGATCAGAGTGAATTGGGACGAGTCACAAGTGAGTGTTGGGGGCCTGTTGGACCTTGACCAAGTTTTGGAGAACCTTGGTCATGTTTGACCATTTTTGGGACTTTGACAGGATGGTCGAAGATGGAGTGCCAGGCGAAGTGGATATCATGGGATCTCATCCCCTTTTGTAGGATTTTTGGGTTTAGGGTTTATGTAACGGGTATGGGATGTCGACCCATGGGTCTTGCCCATGTTTAGGACCATTTGTAATGTATAAATAGAAAGCTAGGATATGTAAGTAGAGAGATGTTATGTGATGTTATGCTAAGTGAAAGTGATGTAAGTAATTGGATCTATGTGATTGAGTTGGCTCTGTGCATATTGGGTACTAAGAACTTGAAAAGCTAAGTGCAAGTGACTGTCAGAAGGCTCTGTGTTGTACCAATATTGGGGAAGGAGGATCTGGCGAGGTGCGCACAGATATCCTGTCCTATGTGGAGTAGGTTGTGAGGCTTTGTGCATGTAAAGGGATTGAAATAAGATAATAAAGAAGACAAAGATTTGGTGGATGTAGCCCCACGTTGGGGGTGAACCACATATATCCTGTGTTATGGTTGCTTTGTGTGATTGATGTGATTTATGCTTAGTGTTATCATCTTTATGTATGTCAGATGCATTTGATATAGTAGCTTAGTGCTTAGTGCTTAGTGATGTGAATGAATGCTAGATCTGATCTGTTTCTACATGCTAAGTGCTTGGATGTGTTATATATTGTTGAATATTGCGTTGCTATGTAATTAGGGTGTTACCTGCGATGTGAATAAAGGTTAAAGACTAATGAATTTTAACTTCTAAATGCTCTATTAAGTACTTTGATCATAGATCTGTGTCCCAACTAGGTTGCAGACACTTGAGTCCTTCAACCCCCCCTGCCTCTACCTTGGGTGAGACTTCATCTGCTTCGCAGGTGTTGCTGAAAGGGATCGTAGTTAGGGTTTTGTTGGTGCGTTGTTGAAGCGTTGAACCCTGGGTCTACCCTTATGCCAACAATTGAACATTTTTGTAAACCTCTGTAAGATCAAAAACATTTTCATTTTTTTTTATCTCCTCTTCCATTTCCACAACAACTTCAACAACTCTGATGGTTTCCTTCATTTTTTCAGATCCTTCTTCTGGTGCAGTTATGAGAGTTTTTCCATACCCACTTTCATCCATGGATGATTTTAAGGATGAAAATTTATTTTAAAATGTAGAAACCTTGGTGAATCTTACTAATCCTTCATATGCCAACTATAAAATGTTTGGCGATATTTTTGTAAAACTATTCAAATTTCTAATGATTTTATATAGTTTGTATAAAATTTTGGCGATTTTTAAGGTAAAATAATTTTATCCTATAGAATTTGGGTGAATCATTTTTAGAATAGTGAATCATTTTTTGGGAAAAACCATGGAAAATTAGCCCATGAGCGAAATTTATCCCCTAAAATCATCCATGCTTTCATATCCATCATACCCGGGCTTTGAAAGCCGCTTCCCAAGAAATATTAATTCAACATCGTAATCAAATTCAACATTCATTGTAGCCTCATTCATGTCTTCAAAAACTTCCATTGCTATATTCTCCTTACTTTTTTCTATTACTATGAACATAGTTTCATTTTCATCTTCAAATTAAATTTCATCATCTTCATGTGCATCTATACAGTGGGACATTCTTTACCATGATCATGTTTTGAATCTCATACAAAGAACTGCCTTTTTCTTTGCAATTTCTTCAACAAAATTCTCTGTAGTGTTCAAAAACATGCTACAATCTCCATGTCTTGCTTATCTTCTTATGCTTCAACATGTTCTTCCAAAACTTCTCCAATTATTTCTGTAATGTCAAAAATAGTCACTTTATAAACAACTAAAACACTTGTGACTCATCTTGATGTTGATTGGTGTTGCCCCCCCTTTCACTATATTCCATCTCCAGATTGTGCCAAGCTTCTTTGGATCTCGTTGCTACTACAATTTTGGGAAGAATGTTGTCACCAAGCCTTGTTGAATGAGAGACAACTCTATTGCATCATCCTTCTTTTTCGCTATGTTATGATCCTTCTGATATTGAATTATGGTCTCATAGGATACTTGATTTGAGGGTTCTTCAAACCCATTCACCACAATATCCCATAAATCTTCTATAGGTAGTTTAGTTCTCATCTTAATGGCCCCAAAATCATCATTTTTACCAGAGAAAAATCAAATACATGCTGATAACTCAAAATTTAATCAAATTCACCACAAAATGTCAATCCCCTACCTCTAAGTTTTTTATCTGGAGGATTTTTACATTCTACAGTTTCTTCCTTTTCTTATGAAAAACTGAGATTGTGGTTGTGTGAGTTTGATGCTCCATACCTTAAGTACTTCTCTCTCTTTATTTATCTCTTTTTGTTTACATTTTTACCATTTTTTAAAAATATTTAGTTTCCCCCCGTTTTTAAATGTATTGGTTCCTTTATTATTTCCTTTTATAATTTTTAAAATGGAGCATAAAAACCTTTATATATTCCACACATAGTTTTTACTTCACATTGTTTGCAAGAACTTTTAGATTAGGATACCACTAACAACAAGACATGTCACCGCTCTGGTTGGAAAACAAATATTGACTATACCAATTGTTGGTCCTAAAGTCTGCACCTAACTACTAAAGGGTAGACCTAGGCCACCTCAAGTTTCGAAATGGTTGGTTTTTTGGTTATTTGATTTTGTTGGTTAGTTGGAGGGTTGGTTTACCAAGACAAGAACATGGTTTGGTTGGAAAAATCATATGGAGGAGGGTCCTCCTTGGATGCTGGCACACAAATGACATACAAGTGAGATAATAGAGGAAGGAACACGAGGAAACAAAAAACCACTCAATGAATAATCTGTTGTAAGAAATTTAATACTTAAAATATTATTTCAAGGCAATAAACATGTATCAAAAACACAATTAATCCCACAGGTTTCAATAGAAACAAATATTCACCAAAGCATTAGTTTTTTTACAGGTTGCATATCATTAAAGACAAGTTATACAGTATCTGAAGGAAATGAAATGTATTTGCACAAATGATAAAAAAACTATATTCAAGATAAGATAAAAACACATGTAGATTTGGACACAAACACACTGTTATCAAGAGTATATTCACCAGGTAGAGAGATTTAATCCATGCATAGAACAGGTTCAACCAGTTTTATGTATTGATATTCTTTTCCCAAAAGCCGAACCCTCAAAACATACAAAAATTGCATATTTATCAAAGTTGTAGAGGCCATCGTCCATATGGAACTAGGGCTTGACTCTACAGTATCAGTTGAATAAAAACTTATTAACTTAACTAAATAGTGTTGGAGTATAGTAATTTATACTTCCGGCTTGAATTAATAAAAAAGGAGTGGTTCATATCACACATAAATGACCACTTATTATAACTTAATCTAAAAGAGACTTTCAATTAAACAACTAAAATCTGCTACTAGCAATAAAACTAGATTGATGCATTGGATGGAGTGAACTGAACTCTAAACAAATTGACTAGGAGTGAAAAAACTAAGTTCTGTATTGAGCACTAGTGCCCATGCACACTGTTGGAGGCCACTGGGAGATAATTGGGTGTGTTTTCATCTTCTTCAAACACTCCTTCAAAATATCTCCTTTAAAAAGAAGCAAGTCTTCTGGTGCTTCTTCTGGAGTCTTTGATATTTATTCTACAGTCTAGAGTACAGTTTCTCCAATTCCTGGTTATGGTGTTGCAAGGTCTGGAATTGTAGCTTCATTTTATGCACTTGTTGGTTGTCATCAACCTTCTTTGTTTTGACCTCAACTTGTTTCTCCGTTTCTTTCTCTGTGCTAAAATTGTTGTGGTCAGTCAGTTCTATGCTTCTAGTTCTCATACTATAATTGTGTATAAATATAGGCTCTTTCCCTTTAGTTCCTTTAGTGGACCCCTGAACTCCCACAGTGTTAGGTTTAACTTCTAGTTTGATGTATTGCAAACTGTGGTAAGGATCCCCTGCATGTGGCGAGGTGCCAATAGAGTCTTTCTTGGGATCAAATCCATAATATTGTATTCCCTGTTGACTGGAGTCTGAAGGATACTCCTTTTTCACTGTCACAAATGGTGTTTTTGTAGCCTCATTCTCACTAGATTTTGATTTTTTTTCTTTTCACTGTCATACCATTTAACACATTGACTTCCATTTCCTCCATGCTGGCGAATTTGATACTATCATCATCCTCAATCATAATCATAAGGGGGTCCTTTAGTGATGGTTTGAACAAATATTTTGAGTTCAACCTCATCTGATTCATAATTCTAGTCTTTCTGTTAGGCTTGCCTGGAAATTCATTGTTTTTCTCTCCCTTCCTTTTCCCTCCCTTCCTTTTCCTATCTTGTCTAGATGGAGGAGATGTTTTAGGTGGATATTCTACAGGAACAACCTTCTCTTTAATTACTTCCTTTCTTCATGAACCAAGTCCAATTTTCCCTCCCATTCAAGTCACAGACTTATTAGGTTTCTTCTCAATCGGGGTTTTCTGGTTTTCCTCTAAGTGGTTGGATGAAAAAGAATTTTTTGGAATATCTAGTGTAGGTGGGTGCATGTTGGAATATTTGACACTCTTGTTTTCTTTCCCCTTTCTTATAAATGATCTCAATTACATGTGGGGAGAATCCTCTATGCGGGTTTCTGGATTTTTTGTTTTAGTGAGTGTATTTCTCATTTTAGGTCCTTTCCCTTTACTCACTGCAGTTTGGATATGCTTCATCAAGCTCCCAGGATCTAAAGAAACCATAACCTCCTCACTTGCATCACCTTCATTTTGTGAATCGGGGACTTGCTCCTATTCTTTGAATCCCATAGACTTCAAGAAATAGTCCCAGGGAATTTTCAGTTCCTCCAAAGCGAAATTTACCAACGATTTAATCAAACCATGATGGTAAAAAATTCTATGGGTGGATTCAAGGTGACCTTGAACCCTCTTGGACATTTTGGTTAGACTCTTAAGAAGGTAGTATGGTAAATTAAGCTCTTTGTCTCCACATAGATGCATAAGAAAACAAAGGTGATAGAAGTGAATAATTCTTAATCGACCCTCACCTATGATACATCTTTGTAACGTTGTTAGGGCCCCTTTACATTCATTATTTATCCATGCCACAAGGATTCCTTGGATCCATTTAGGGTCTTGGTTCTCAGGAACCATAAACGTTTCGTAGAGATAGGGAGGCATCTTTCCTTTCTTGAACCATCATTCCCCACAAATAGGGAGAGCGCAAGATGCTCCAATGAAATGTTCTATGACATGAATTCGGGTATCTACAAGCATGGTTTGGAAGCCATCGAATGTTTGCATGAAGAGCATGGCCAAGCCTATGTTGTGTTCTTGAAATATGCACAGGAAATCATACTGTCCAACCTTTACAATGATTTCTTTAATTTCGTGTATGGCTTCGAACAATTCCAAGCCCCGTGGCTCGGTTCTGTTCAATTTCCATCATTCATGAGGAGGAACCATGCTAGGAAAAGTAGCTCTAATGGAGATAATTCAATGAATGTGGATCCCTTCATATCGAAACTGATTCTTGTGTTTTGTAAACCCTCTGTTCTAGCTGTAATGGCCATGATGAACTGGTACAGTTCTCATGATCATAACTGATGTTGTGCAATGATGAAACTGAGTGTAATATGGTGTGGAAGCACTGGTCTATGATCGCACATGTATGCATGTGCCATTCAAACAATTGAAATATTCAAAATAACATATTAAATTATAAACTGATTTCAAAATTAGTACGTCAATCCTCGTTTGCAAGAATATCCTCATTCTTGCAATAAACTATGTTCTTCATATAAAAATCTGGTATACCTGCCACAAGCTCAACCTATGACAACTTTGATGACAAGTATTTCAAACAAAATCAATGACTTGCAATTATCCCTCAAGAAAACCACAGGATGGTGCAAAAACAAATCTATTAAGAGAGATAATGATAAAAATGAGTTATTTAGTAATCAGGGACCAACTTTAACCACAAAAAATGAATGATTTTTAAAGAAGGTGTTGTTGCAAGAGTTGGTTCTAGGTTGTAATAGAGCCAAGCCTTAGCACATTTTAAATGAAAAAATAAGTTATCACTCAGAACTTGATTTGGGTTGCGTGTAGGTAAATTTCGAGATAACCATGAACCACTTTTGATTAGAAGCTGCCCCTTCCAACCCGAGAGGGATCTCTCGAATATATGTGACGATAGGATATCCAATAATATTAACAACAGGAATATCTATGGGTAATAGAAAGTTTTGAGGTTTTTAGGGTTGATGGGTTGGACCGGGAGGTAGTCCATTGGGCATGGAGTCAAATGATCAAGCAAATAGCAAGAGTGTTTTGGTAATCAAAATCCATGGAGCAGAGGCGAGATAGAAGATGATTACAAAGAGAAGGATTTATAAAAGTATGGCAGCATAATAAATAGAAAACATATAAATACACAAGGAGCACTTAGCGATGAGTGAATTCTAAGCACAAATAAGTGGAAAGAGATGGTTGGGACAAAGCATCTAGAAAAGGACGAATTCTTAACCTTGACCTCTGCAAGAAACAACCTATAACCATTCTGCAATAGAGCATCTAATAGAGGATAAATTCTATTACAAAATAATTACAAATCGAGAAGAAAAGATACATGGAGTGATATTGAAACTAAGAAAATGGACAAACTCTGCAAGCAACATCACAAGAATCTTTGAGATGGATAAAACATGCTTCTGCAATCTTATATTAAACTAAAAATGAAAGCTACAGCCCAGGAGTACTATTCATGTGTGTCTTTCCCCCCATTCCCCTTTTCATTTACAAATATTCCTCATATATGTATTGAGGTCGAAATCCTCTCTAATCTAAAAGATAACAACAGTTACAACCAATTCTTAAAACTTTCTGCCATAGAAAATGGGCCAAACTACTGAAAACTAGGGCTGCGGTTATGACTTTGTATCTCTCAAATAGAGACAGCTGTGTATAAACTGAAAGAGGCATTTTTGCATCTGTTTATTCTAAGTAAAAACCTCTCTCAGTTCCCTGATACCCCTTTTCATTTTCCCCAAATCTACATTTAACAAACATGTGTCAAAACAGGAAAATATGAAATCCGAAACATTAGGGCTCAAAGATGGATTCGATTCTCTCAATATGTGACACCTGTAGGAAACCTGAAATAGGATAATTATATATTATGTTTTAGGCACAAAATCCTCCAACCATTTCTCAAAATGATACTCCAGTCGCTCAAAATCCTTAGTTGAAAACGATGACTCAACACATTAAAAAATGCCACATTTCTGAAAACGAATGTCATCTTGCAGGGATCTTTTGACAGCCTTACCAAGATAAAAATGAAATTATGAAGACACCACTGGACATATTAGGATTTGTATATGTCGATCAATTATTCGAACGCGAAAAATGACCTCTCCACGACTGAGAAAATTGTGTTTTTCTAAAGCAGTTTTGCATATGACTGGAGTCTCGATTTTGGGTTTTCGGGATTCGGTGAAACGAAGTAGTGGTTATTAAAATATCCACATCGGCCAAATCCCTGAAATATATTTTGGATTTTACATTGCACTCTTTCAGGCCTTCGGGTTTCGGGTATCATGTCCTCAAGAGTTATTACATGCAAGGAATCCTGAATCGTGAAATCACGATGGGATTAATTAGACGATAATCATTTGTTTTAATCTCTTAATTAATCATGATTAGCAATTAATATTTAACCTTTCATGGATTTAAGTGTTGGGACTTCGATAATACTTGACGCGAGAAATCCCAAATCATGAAATTGCTATCGGATTGATTAACAGTTAAAACACTTTTCGCTTTGTGATTAAGCACCATTAAAACACATGCTTTCGGGATTTCGGAAATTGCAAAATTGAAACTTAAAGCATGAAGGCAGATCGAGTCATGAAATCGTGATGAGACTTGTCAACATTAATCTTTCTTATTCTTTTATTAACCCAGCTTATCCTTTAATACTTTAGTGAATTCAGGGATCGGGGCTGTAGTTATTAAAATATCTACGTCGGCCAAATCCCCGATGACCAAAAACCACGGACTCATGAGATTTTTCTCCATGTGGATTAGTTCTCAGTGTATGTGGTCATTCAACTACCAATGCTTCCATTCATTTTCCTTGTGACTCAACACTCGAACATATGGCACATTTCTTTGATTTTCACATGAATCTTGTCTTTGGATTTTTCGTGAGTTGGCTTGTGACTATTGTGAATCAAAACCGCTTATGCATTCATTGGGCTATGGAGTCATAATGTTTTAAATCAAAACCATACAAGATGCCAAACTAAACTGGAAATGTACTTAAAATCATTGTTGGTACTTTAATGCTCAAAGTCAAGATTATTTATATACACCACCTACTCTAATTGATATCACTGTTTTTTTTTTTTTTTTTTAAGTATAGGAAAACTTCCAAATCATCCAAGCGAGTATCTGACTAAAAAACTTAATTATACTTCCATCTTTGAGGAAAAGGATGACAGGAGCAGCTACAAATTTCAAAACATGCCCTTGGAGAAGGTACTTATAATTTTGAAATTCAGAGTTCAAGAAGTTGGAAATAACAAATTCAGTCCCCCATTTTGACTCCACATAATTTGCTACTAGATCGTAGAAGGGAAGAGATATACCACTTTCACAATTAATCCATACTTCCTCATGTTGGGCAAGTTGTCTGAAATGTTTTTGCGCACTTTGTCCACTGCTGTTTTTATCTTCCACTGGTAAAAAAAAGTCGCATTGAAACTTATTAGTCTGTTGCTAAATGGTTTCTAAACAAGGAGGATAGATCAATTGTTTCAGTAACCCCTCCTTATGTCCTTCATCCGATGTCCAAAGATCTTCTTGGTAACTATCATACATAGGTTGATCTCTTTCATGATGTTGTTCATTGCTTTCCTGTTGAACCAAAGTTTCTTGTTTCTCATCATCTTTAGAAACACTTTCATCACATTCATCAAACAAAGGAGGATTGCCGTAAATTTTCGTGTGTGATGAAAAATAAATCTTCTCTTCTTGTTCTTATGGATATTCATCATAAACAGGTTCAATAGATAACTCAGGAGTGTCATCAGTCAGACAAATGCTAGGAATATCAACTGTGAAGCTATATATATCAGATCCACACTCCAAATCATAGTTTAAAGCATCTTGGAACAACAAACATTCTTCAAGGTTATTAAACATGACAACCCTATCTTCTTCATGAAACAAAACAGTGTCTACAAGATGATCCTCTCACCGAAAATCATCATCATAAATTGGTTTACTAACTTCCTCTAAAGTTCCATGGCTGACATGATTTAAACTTAGATTTTCATTTTAAGTAATAGAATAAGTTTCACTCACATGTTCAGGACTGTGTGAATGTTGCAGATCTGTGTAAGCAGGGGTTGCAACAAGACTGTTCAGGAGCATATCTATCTCTTCTTCTATTAAAGGAGGAGGCGGTCTATGCAATTTCTGGATCAAGGAACTATTGTTTTCTTTCTCTTCTACATGTTGACCATGATGTTGAATATCTTCTTCTTGAATGTGATCACAAGATATATCATATCCTAATTTTTTATCAACCAACTCTTCTTCATACTGATTATCTTCATCGACTTGAAAAATTTCTGATATTCCTTCCTCCTCTTCAAGAAGATGTGTTTCATTTGTTTGTCTTATGAATTTTATATTACAACAATCTTCAAAAATTATTTCAACTCAATAGATTCTTTTACAATGTTGATGAAAAAGTATGTGAAAATCTTTCAATGAAGGAATACTGGAATGAGGTAAAGATTTATACCAGAGTCTAGCATCTCTTTCCAACAAAAACATAAACAGTTTCATGAGAACATATTCATGATGTATATTTAATTCATCCATGAGCTGGTCGAATTCAAACAAGTGTTGGGCGGAATTGTCGTCCGCATATTCTCCAAATTTAGGAAGGACATCTTCCCAAAATTTAATGTCTGGAACTATGTTTGGAAAACCATAAACATTTGCAAAGTCAAGAGGAGAAAACCTTGCAGCAATCTGAGCGGCAAACGAATCCGACATTTTGAGACCAGTGGAGTCGCTAGTGAATCATGTAGAGTCTTCGAACCAAGGAGTCGCCAGGTGAATGATCACAGCCAATTGAATGCCTATCCCTTGTTCACCATCGATAAATAGATCTGAACTTTTTGTCATATCCCAGCGAAGATAACTTCTTTCCTCCTTCCCTGGCAGTGACGCTAGAAAATGTTGTTGCAAGAGTTGGTTCTAGGCAATAATAGAACCAAGACTTAGAACATTTTAAATGAAAAAATAAGTTATCACTCGGAACTTGATTTGGGTTGCGTGCAGGTAAATTTCGAGATAACCATGAACCACTTTTGATTAGAAGCTTCCCCTTCCAACCCGAGAGGGATCTCTCGAATATATGTCATGATAGGATATCCAATAAGCTTAACAAGGGGCAGATCTATGGGTAACAGAAAGTTTTGAGGTTTTTAGGGTTGATGGGTTGGACCGGGAGGTAGTCCATTGGGCATGGAGTCAAATGATCAAGCAAATAGAAAGAGTGTTTTGGAAATGGAAATCCATGGAGCAAAGGCGAAATAGAAGCTGATTACAAAGAGAAGGATTTATAAAAGTATGGCAGCAAAATAAAGAGAAAACATATCAATACACAAGGAGCACTTAGCGATGAGTGAATTCCAAGCACAAATCAGTGGAAAGAAATGGTTGGGACAAAACATCTAGCAAAGGACAAATTCTGAACCTTGACCTCTGCAAGAAACAACCTATAACCATTCTGCAAGAGAGCATCTAACAAAGGATGAATTCTATTACAAAAAAGTTACAAATTGAGAAGAAAATATACATGGAGTGATATTGAAACTAAGAAAATGGACAAACTCTGYAAGAAACATCACAAGAATCTCTGAGATGGATAAAACATGCTTCTACAATCTTATATTAAACTGGAAATGAAAGCTACATCCCAGAAGTACTACTCCTGTGTGTCTTCCCCCCCCCTTCCCCTTTTATTTTACAAATATGACTCATATATGTATTGAGGTCGAAATCCTCTCTAATCTAAAATATAACAACAGTTACAACCAATTCTTGAAACTTTCTGCCATTAGAAAATGGGCCAAACTGCTGAAAACTAGGGTTGTGGTTATGACTTTGTATCTCTAAAATAGAGACAGTTGTGTATAAACTGAAAGAGGATTTTTTGCATCTGTTTATTATGAGTAAAAACCTCTCTCAGTTCCCTGATACCCCTTTTCATTTCCCCCAAATATGCATTTAACAAACATGTGTCAAAACAAGAAAATATGAAATCTGAAACATTAGGGCTCAGAGATGGATTTGATTTTCTCAATATGTGACACCTGTAGGAAAACTGAAATAGGATAATTATATATTATGTTTCAGGCACAAAATCCTCCAACCGTTTCTCAAAATGATACTCCATTCGCTCAAAATCCTCAGTTGAAAATGATGACTCAACACATTAAAAAATGCCACATTTCTGAAAAAAAAAACGTCATCTTGTAGGGATATTTTGACATCCTTACCAAGATAAAAATGAAATTATGAAGACACCACTAGAAATATTAGGATTTGTAGATGTCGATCAATTATTCGAATGAGAAAAACGACCTCTCCACGACTGAGAAAATTGTGTTTTTCTAAAGCAGTTTTGCATATGACTGGAGTCCCGATTTCGAGTTTTCGAGATTCGGGGAAACAAAGCAGTGGTTATTAAAATATACACATTGGCCAAATCCCCGAAATATATTTCATATTTTACATTGCACTCTTTCATGCCTTCGGGTTTCGGGTATCATGTCCTCAAGAGTTATGACATGCAAGGAATCCCGAATCGTGAAATCACGATGGGATTAATTAGACGATAATCATTTGTTTTAATCTCTTAATTAATCATGATTAACAATTAATCTTTAACCTTTCGTGGATTTAAGTGTTGGGACTTCGATAATACTTGACGTGAGAAATCCCGAATCGCGAAATTGCGATGGGATTGATTAACAATTAAAACACTTTTAGCTTTTTGATTAAGCACCATTAAAACACATGCTTTCGGGGTTTCGAAAATTGCAAAATTGAAACTTAAAGCATGAAAGCAGCTCGAGTCGCGAAATCATTATGAGACTTTTCAACATTAATCTTTATTATTCTTTTATTAACCCAGCTTATCCTTTAATACTTTAGTGAATTCAGGGATCGGGGATGTAGTTATTAAAATATCTACGTCGGCCAAATCCCCGACGGCCAAAAACCCCGGACTCGTGAGATTTTTCTCCATGTGGATTAATTCTCGGTGTATGTGTTCATTCAACTACCAATGCTTCCATTCATTTTCATTGTGACTCAACGCTCGAAGATATGACACATTTCTTTGATTTTCACATGAACCCTGTCTTTGGATTTTTCGTGAGTTCGCTTGTGACTATAGTACTGTTGTGGCATTTGGAGCTGATTTCAGCGTTATTTGACTGAAGATGATAGGTAGAGAACATTCAGTGATTTGCATGATAGACGAATGTTCTTTTTCTCACATCTACACTTTCGGTAGTTAAAACTATAAATTTTATCTCTCCTAAGTTACTGAAAGCCAAAATTTCAATATTTGTTACAACAGAGGCTCCATATAGGGATGATGCTTTTCTTCAAAGCACCAAGAACAGTAGACCACGTGCCTTCATCCATTGGGCGACCTGAAAGAATCCTTATCAAACTCTGAACTCTGTCGCTTTACTTGCACCTTTCTGAAACAAAAAACCGCTTATGCATTCATTGGGCTATGGAGTCATAATGTTTTAAATCAAAACCATACAAGATGCCAAACTAAACTGGAAATGTACTTAAAACCATTGTTGATACTTTAATGCTCAATGTCAAGATTATTTATATACACCACCTACTCTAATTGATATCACTGTTTTTTGTTTTTTTTTTAAGTATAGGAAAACTTCCAAATCATCCAAGTGAGTATCTGACTAACAAACTTAATTATACTTCCATCTTTGAGGAAAAGGATGACAGGAGCAACTGCAAATTTCAAAACATGCCCTGGGAGAAGGTACTTATAATTTTGAAATTCAGAGTTCAAGAAGTTGGAAATAACAAATTCAGTCCCCCATTTTGACTCCACATAATTTTCTACTGGATCGTAGAAGGGAAGAGATATACCACTTTCACAATTAATCCATACTTCCTCATGTTGGGAAAGTTGTCTGAAATGTTTTTGTGCACTTTGTCCACTACTGTTTTTATCTTCCACTAGTGAAACAATGTCACATTGAAACTTATTAGTCTGTTGCTCAATGGTTTCTAAACAAGGAGCATAGATCAATTGTTTCAGTAACCCCTCCTTATGTCCTTCATATGATGTCCAAATATCTTCTTGGTAACTGTCATACATAGGTTGATCTCTTTCATGATGTTGTTGATTTCCTTCCTGTTGAACCAAAGTATCTTGTTTCTCATCATCTTTAGAAACACTTTCATCACATTCATCAAATAAAGGAGGATTGTCGTAAATTTTCGTGTGTGATGAAAAATAACTCTTCTCTTCTTGTTATTCTGGATATTCATCATAAACAGGTTCAACAAATAACTTAGGAGTGTCATCAGTCAGACAGATGCTAGGAATATCAACTATGAAGCTATATATATCAGATCCACACTCCAAATTACAGTCTAAAGCATCTTCGAACAACAAACATTCTTCAAGGTTATTAAACATGACAACCCTATCTTCTTCATGAAACAAAACAGTGTCTACAAGATGATCCTCTGGCCGAAAATCATCATCATAAATTAGTTTACTAACTTCCTCTAAAGTTCCATGGATGACATGATTTAAAATTAGATTTTCATTTTCAGTAATAGAAGAAGTTTCACTCACATGTTCAGGACTGTGTGAATGTTGTAGATCTGTGTAAGCAGGGGTTGCAACATGACTGTTCAGGATCAGATCTATCTCTTCTTCTGTTAAAGGAGGAGGTGGTCTATGCAATTTCTGGATCAAGCAACTATTGTTTTCTTTCTCTTCTGCATGTTGACCATGATGATGAATATCTTCTTCTTGAATGTGATCACAAGAGATATCATATCCTACTTTTTTATCAGCCAACTCTTCTTCATACTGATTATCTTCATCAACTTGAAAAATTTCTGATATTCCTTCCTCCTCTTCAAGAAGATGTGTTTGATTTGTTTGTCTTATGAATTTTATATTACAGCAATCTTCAAAAAGTATTTCAACTGAATAGATTCTTTTACAATGCTGATGAAAAAGTATGTGAAAATATTTCAATGAAGGAATACTGGAATGAGGTAAAGATTTATACCAGATTCTAGCATCTCTTTCCAACAAAAACATAAACAGTTTCATGAGGACATCTTCATGATGTATATTTAATTCATCCATGAGCTGGTGGAATTCAAACAAGTGTTGGGTAGGATTGTCGTCCGCATATTCTCCAAATTTAGGAAGGACATCTTCCCAAAATTTAATGTCTGGAACAATGTTTGGAAAACCATAAACATTTGCAAAGTCCAGAACAACAAACCTTGCAGCAATCTGAGCGGCAAACGAATCCAACATTTTGAGACCAGTGGAGTCGCCAGTGAATCATGTAGAGTCTTTGAACCAAGGAGTCGCCAGGTGAATGATCACAACAAATTGAATGCCTATCCCTTGTTCACCATCAAGATATAGATCTGAAATTTTTGTCGTATCCCAGGGAAGATAAATTCTTTCCTCCTTCCTTGGTAGTGGCGCCAAAAACTTTTGTTGCAAGAGTTGGTTCTAGGCTATAATAGAACCAAGCCTTAGCACATTTTAAATGAAAAAATAAGTTATCACTCAAAAATTGATTTGGGTTGCGTGCAGGTGAATTCCGAGATAACCATGAACCACTTTTGATTAGAAGCTTCCCCTTCCAACCCGAGAGGGATCTCTCGAGTATATGTCATGATAGGATATCCAATAAGCTTAAAAAAGGGCAGATCTATGGGTAATAGAAATTTTTGAGGTTTTTAGGGTTGATGGGTTGGACTGGGAGGTAGTCCATTGGGCATGGAGTCAAATGATCAAGCAAATAGAAAGAGTTTTTTGGCAATGAAAATCCATGGAGCAGAGGCGAAATAGAAGCTGATTACAAAGAGAAGGATTTATAAAAGTATGGCAGTAGAATAAAGAGAAAACATATCAATACACAAGGAGCACTTAGCGATGAGTGAATTCCAAGCACAAATCAGTGGAAAGAGATGGTTGGGACAAAGCATCTAGCAAAGGACAAATTCTGAACCTTGACCTCTGCAAGAAACAACCTATAACCATTCTGCAAGAGAGAATCTAATAAAGGATGAATTCTATTACAAAATAGTTACAAGTCGAGAATAAAATATACATGGAGTGATATTGAAACTAAGAAAATGGACAAACTCTGCAAGCAACATCACAAGAATCTCTGAGATGGATAAAACATGCTTCTGCAATCTTATATTAAACTGGAAATGAAAGCTATATCCCAGAAGCACTACTCATGTGTGTCTTCCCCCCCATTTCCCCTTTTCTTTTACAAATATGACTCATATATTTATTGAGGTCGAAATCCTCTCTAATCTAAAATATAACAACAGTTACAACCAATTCTTGAAACTTTCTGCCATAGAAAATGGGCCAAACTGCTGAAAACTAGGGCTACGGTTATGACTTTGTATCTCTCAAATAGAGACAACTATGTATAAATTGAAAGAGGATTTTTTGCATCTGTTTATTCTGAGTAAAAACCTCTCTCAGTTCCCTGATACCCCTTTTCATTTTCCCCAAATTTTCATTTAACAAACATGTGTCAAAACAGGAAAATATGAAATCTGAAACATTAGGGATCGGAGATGGATTCGATTATCTCAATATGTGACACCTGTAGGAAAAATGAAATAGGATAATTATATATGATGTTTTAGGCACAAAAGCCTCCAACTGTTTCTCAAAATGATACTCCAGTCGCTCAAAATCCTCAGTTGAAAATGATGACTCAACACATTAAAAAATGCCACATTTCTGAGAACGAACATCATCTTGTAGGGATATTTTGAAAGCATTACCAAGATAAAAATGAAATTATGAAGACACCACTGGACATCTTATGATTTTTATATGTCGATCAATTATTCGAACGCAAAAAACAACCTCTCCACGACTGAGAAAATTGTGTTTTTCTAAAGCAGTTTTGCATATGACTGGAGTCCCGATTTTGGGTTTTCGGGATTCGGGGAAACAAAGCAGTGGTTATTAAAATATCCACATCGGCCAAATCCATGAAATATATTTTGTCTTTTACATTGCACTCTTTCAGGCCTTCGGGTTTTGGGTATCATGTCCTCAAGAGGTATAACATGCAAGGAATCCCGAATCGTGAAATCACGATGGGATTAATTAGACGATAATCATTTGTTTTAATCTCTTAATTAATCATGATTAGAAATTAGTCTTTAACCTTTCATGGATTTAAGTGTTGGGACTTCGATAATACTTGACGCGAGAAATCCTGAATCGCGAAATTGCGATGCGATTGATTAACAGTTAAAACATTTTTAGCTTTGTGATTAAGCACCATTAAAACACATTCTTTCGGGGTTTCGAAAATTGCAAAATTGAAAATTAAAGCATGAAGGCAGATCGAGTCATGAAATCGTGATGAGACTTGTCAACATTAATCTTTCTTATTCTTTTATTAACCCATCTTATCCTTTAATACTTTAGTGAATTCAAGGATCGGGGTTGTAGTTATTAAAATATCTACGTCGGCCAAATCCCCGACGGCCAAAAACCCCAGGCTCGTGAGATTTTTCTCCATGTGGATTAATGCTCGGTGTTTGTGGTCATTCAACTACCAATGCTTCCATTCATTTTCCTTGTGACTCAACGCTCGAACATATGGCACATTTCTTTGATTTTCACATGAACCCTGTCTTTGGATTTTTCATGAGTTGGCTTGTGACTATTGTACTACTGTGGCATTTGGAGCTGATTTCGGCGTTATTTGACTGAAGATGATAGGTAGATAAAATTCAATGATTTGCATGATAGACGAATGGTCGTTTTCTCACATCTACACTTTCGGTAGTTAAAACTATAAATTTTATATCTCCTAAGTTACCGAAAGCCAAAATTTCAATATTTGTTACAACAGAGGCTCCATATAGGGATGGTGCTTTTCTTGAAAGGGCCAAGAACAGTAGACCACGTTCCTTCATCCATTGGGCAACCTAAAAGAATCCTTATCAAACTCTGAACTCTGTCGCTTTACTTTCACCTTTCCGAAACAAAAAACCGCTTATGCATTCATTGGGCTATGGAGACATAATATTTTAAATCAAAACCATACAAGATGCCAAACTGAACTGGAAACGTACTTAAAACCATTGTTGGTACTTTAATGCTCAAAGTCAAGATTATTTATATACACCACCTACTCTAATTGATATCACTGTTTTTTTGCTTTTTTTTAAGTATAGGAAAACTTCCAAATCATCCAAGCGAGTATCTGACTAACAAACTTAATTATACTTCCATCTTTGAGGAAAAGGATGACAGGAGCAGCTGCAAATTTCAAAACATGCCCTGGGAGAAGGTACTTATAATTTTGAAATTCAGAGTTCAAGAAGTTGGAAATAACAAATTCAGTCCCCCATTTTGACTCCACATAATTTTCTACTGGATCGTAGAAGGGAAGAGATATACCACTTTCACAATTAATCCATACTTCCTCATGTTGGGCAAGCTGTCTGAAATGTTTTTGCGCACTTTGTCCACTGTTGTTTTTATCTTCCACTATTGAAAAAATGTCGCATTGAAACTTATTAGTCTGTTGCTCAATGGTTTCTAAACAAGGAGGATAGATCAATTGTTTCTGTAACCCCTCCTTATGTCCTTCATCTGATGTCCAAAGATATTATTGGTAACTGTCATACATAGGTTGATCTCTTTCATGATGTTGTTGATTTATTTCCTATTGAACCAAAGTTTCTTGTTGCTCATCATCTTTAGAAACACTTTCATCACATTCATCAAACAAAGGAGGATTGTCATTAATTTTTGTGTGTGATGAAAAAAAAATCTTCTCTTCTTGTTCTTCTCGATATTCATCATAAACAGGTTCAACAGATAACTTAGGAGTTTCATCAGTCACACAAATGCTAGGAATATCAATTGTGAAGATATATATATCAGATCCACACTCCAAATCACAGTCTAAAGCATCTTCAAACAACAAACATTCTTCAAGGTTATTAAACATGACAACCCTATCTTCTTCATGAAACAAAACAGTGTCTACAAGATGATCCTCTGGCCGAAAATCATCATCATAAATTGGTTTACTAACTTCCTCTAAAGTTCCATGGCTGACATGATTTAAACTTAGATTTTCATTTTGAGTAATAGAAGAAGTTTCACTCACATGTTCAGGACTGTGTGAATGTTGCAGATTTGTGTAAGCAGGGGTTGCAACATGACTGTTCAGGAGCAGATCTATCTCTTCTTCTATTAAAGGAGGAGGTGGTCTATGCAATTTCTGGATCAAGCAACTATTGTTTTCTTTCTCTTCTGCATGTTGACCATGATGTTAAATATCTTCTTCTTGAATGTGATCACAAGAGATATCATATCCTACTTTTTTATCAGCCAACTCTTCTTCATACTGATTATCTTCATCGACTTGAAAAATTTATGATATTCCTTCCTCCTCTTCAAGAAGATGTGTTTGATTTGTTTGTCTTATGAATTTTATATTACAGCAATATTCAAAAAGTATTTCAACTGAATAGATTCTTTTACAATGTTGATGAAAAAGTATGTGAAAATCTTTCAATGAAGGAATACTGGAATGAGGTAAAGATTTATACCAGAGTCTAGCAACTCTTTCCAACAAAAACATAAACAATTTCATGAGGACATCTTAATGATGTATATTTAATTCATACATGAGTTGGTGGAATTCAAACAAGTGTTGGGCGGGATTTCCGTCCGCATATTCTCCAAATTTAGGAAGGACATCTTCCCAAAATTTAATGTCTGGAACAATGTTTGGAAAACTATAAACATTTGCAAAGTCCAGAGGAGAAAACCTTGCAGCAATCTGAGTGGCAAACGAATCCAACATTTTGAGACCAGTGGAGTCGTTAGTGAATCATGTAGAGTCTTCGAAACAAGGAGTCGCCAGGTGAATGAGCACAGCCAATTGAATGCCTATCCCTTGTTCACCATCAAGAAATAGATATGAAATTTTTGTCGTATCCTAGGGAAGATAACTTCTTTCCTCCTTCCCTGGCAGCGGTGCCAGGAAATGTTGTTGCAAGAGTTGGTTGTAGGCTATAATATAACCAAGCCTTAGCACATTTTAAATTAAAAAATAAGTTATCACTCGGAGCTTGATTTGGGTTGCTTGCAGGTAAATTCCGAGATAACCATGAACCACTTTTGATTAGAAGCTTCCCCTTCCAACCTGAGAGGGATCTCTCGAATATATGTCATGATAGGATATCCAATAAGCTTAACAACGGGCATATCTATGGGTAACAAAAAGTTTTGAGGCTTTTAGGGTTGATGGGTTGGACCAGGAGGTAGTCCATTGGGCATGGAGTCAAATGATCAAGCAAATAGAAAGAGTGTTTTGGCAAGGGAAATCCATGGAGCAGAGGCGAGATAGAAGTTGATTACAAAGAGAAAGATTTATAAAAGTATGGCAGCAGAATAAAGAGAAAACATATCAATACACAAGGAGCACTTAGCGATGAGTGAATTCCAGGCACAAATCAGTGGAAAGAGATGGTTGGGACAAAGCATCTAGCAAAGGACGAATTCTGAACCTTGACCTCTGCAAGAAACAACCTATAACCATTCTGCAAGAGAGAATCTAACAAAGGATGAATTCTATTACAAAACAGTTACAAATCGAGAAGAAAATATACATGGAGTGATATTGAAACTAAGAAAATGGAGAACCTTTGTAAGCAACATCACAAGAATCTCTGAGATGGATAAAACATGCTTCTGCAATCTTATATTAAACTGGAAATGAAAGCTACATCCCAGAAGTACTAATCCTATGTGTATTCCTCCCCCTTCCCCTTTTCTTTTACAAATATGACTCATATATGTATTGAGGTCGAAATCCTCTCTAATCTAAAATATAACAACAGTTACAACCAATTCTTGAAACTTTTTGCCATAGAAAATGGGCCAAACTGCTAAAAACTAGGGTTGTGGTTATGACTCTGTATCTTTCGAATAGAGACAGTTGTGTATAAAATGAAAGAGGATTTTGTGCATCTATTTATTCTAAGTAAAAACCTCTCTTAGTTCCCTGACACCCCTTTTCATTTTTCCCAAATCTACATTTAACAAACATGTGTCAAAACAGGAAAATATGAAATCTGAAAAATTAGGGCTCGTAGATGGATTTGATTCTCCCAATATTTGACACCTATAGGAAAAATGAAATAGGATAATTATATTTGATGTGGTAGTCACAAAATTCTCCAACCGTTTCTCAAAATTATACTCCAGTCGCTCAGAATCCTCAGTTGAAAATGATGACTCAACACAGTAAAAAACGCCACATTTCTGAAAACGAACCTCATCTTGTGGGGATATTGTGACTGCCTTAACAAGATAAAAATGAAATTATGAAGCCACCATTGGACATATTAGGATTTTTAGATGTCGATCGACTATTCGAACGCGAAAAATGACCTCTCCATGGCTGAGAAAATTGTGTTTTTCTAAAGTAGTTTTGCATATGAATGGAGTCCCGATTTTGGGTTTTCGGGATTCGGGGAAACGAAGCAATGGTTATTAAAATATCCACGTTGGACAAATCCCCAAAATATATTTTGTCTTTTACATTGCACTCTTTCGGGCCTTCGGGTTTTGAGTATCATGTTCTCAAGAGTTATGACATGCAAGGAATCCTCAATCATGAAATTGCGATGGGATTAATTAGACGATAATCATTTGTTTTAATCTCTTAATTAATCACGATTAGAAATTAACCTTTAACCTTTCATGGATTTAAGTGTCGAGACTTCGATAATACTTGATGTGAGAAATCCTGAATCGCGAAATTGCGATGGGATTGATTAACAGTTAAAACTCTTTTAGCTTTGTGATTAAGCACCATTAAAACACAGGCTTTCAGGGTTTCGGAAATCGCAAAATTGAAACTTAAAGCACGAAGGCAGCTTGAGTCACGAAATCGCAATGAGACTTGTCAACATTAATCTTTCTTATTCTTTAATTAACCCGTCTTATCCTTTAATACTTTAGTGAATTCGGGGATCGAGGTTGTACTTATTAAAATATCTACGTCGACCAAATCCCCGATGGCCAAAAACCCCGGACTCGTGAGATTTTTCTCCATGTGGCTTAATTCGTGGTGTATGCGGTCGTTCAACTACCAATGCTTCCATTCATTTTCCTTGTGACACAACGCTTGAACAGATGGCACATTTCTTTGATTTTCACATGAACCCTATCTTTGGATTTTTCGTGAGTTGGCTTGTGACTGTTGTACTATTGTGTTATTTGGAGCTGATTTCGGTGTTATTTGACTGAAGATTACAAGTAGAGAACATTCAGTGATGTGCGTGATAGACGAATGGTTGTTTTCTCACTTCTACACTTTTGGTAGTTAAAACTATAATTTTTTTCTCTCCTAAGTTACCGAAAGCCAAAATTTCAATATTTGTTACAACAGAAGGTATAGGGAAATGAGAGAGGAGGGGTAGGGGTGCAGACTTAGGTCTCAACATTGGCTCCAACTAAGGACAACACTCCCCCTGTGGTGTGCTTAGAACAACAGATCAATTCCTTTGAACTCAATAACTTTCTCCCATCTTCCTTTTCTTACCTTTGTTTCTGTCTCCCAGCCATGTATCTCTGCAACTGTCTCTCAACCACGCATCTTTGAAATTTAAAACTGAAGCTAACGCTAGTGCCATTATTGGGATATGGAGTATTTATTCACACAAAAACTAACTAATCAAATGAAAATGAAAAAGGAAAGAAACTATGGTACAAGAGGGACCTTCCCTCAGCCTTTCAAGAAAAATAGTGTTTCAGGAAGAGCCCCTTTACTGGGCCTCCAAAAATATCAGTATCATCTAGATTGTGCAAAACAAATGTATTATTGTCCAGAACCTCAACCACCTTAAAAGGACCAAATCAAAGGTTATCAAACTTACCATGCTTAGACTTTTTATCCCTTCTAGCATCCCACCTCAAGACTAGGTCGCCTTCTTGAAAGATATCCTTCTTAATTTTCTTGTCAAAAGATGATTTGATCTTTTTCTGGTATGCCTCAGTTATCGGATTCCCTGCTTCTCTGTTTTGTTGAACCTCTATAATGTGAAATATTCTCCTCTAGATGTCATTTGGTTCCTTAATGTCTTCTTGTAGGAATTTTAGAATTGGTAGACCAATTTGAGTAGGGAATACAACATCTATCCCATAGACTAGCTAAAAGGGTGAGGTTCCCAAAGATTTCTTGGTGTTCATCCTATCAGCCCACAAAGCATACTTAAGTTTAGAGTCCTAGGATTTATTTTTTCCAATCAACAATTTCTTGATGATTCTGATGAGAGTCTTGTTTGATAACTCGACCAACCCATTCCCCTGAGGGTAGTACGGAATGGAATGTGTTAAGACAATGTTATGGCTACCACATAATTCAATCATGGATTTGGAATTGAATGCCTAGGCATTGTCTGTTATAAGCTTTCTAGGGCAGTTGAATCTAGCAAAGATATTGGTTTCCAAGAAATTCATGATCACCTTGTGAGTAGCATTCCTGGTGGGCACAACCTCGATCCATTTGGTAAAATAGTTAGTGACAGTGAGAATCCACTTGTGTTTCCCACTGGAGGGTGTTTTTATCTCACCTATGAAATCTATTCCCTATTGTTGAAAGGGGACACTAGTAGTGATAGGTTTTAGGGGAAGCGAGAGTAATTTTTGTTTTCCTGCAAAATTTTGACATTCATTGCATTCCCTTAATGTGGTGAATACATCAGAGAAAAGGGTGGGCCAGTAGTACCCTTCCCTTAGGATCTTGAGAATTGTGGCTTTCTAATGTTGGCGTCCCCCACAAACACCCCTGTGCATATCTGTTTTGACTTTTTTAGATTCATTTTCATCAAGACATTTTAATAGGATGCCAGTAAGATCCCTCCAATATAGGTTCTGATTAAAAATGAAGAATTTTATATATTTTAATTTGAGAGACACAACCCTCATCTTTTTCAAATATGGTGGACATTCTAGATGCTGCAAAAAGTAAATAACATAATTTTACAAAGATGAAAAGGAGTAATTTTCAGATACCTGCATGTTGTCTTGTCCAAATTGTGTTATGGGTGCATTCGATTGGGTGAAGGTCTAATGCAATTCCAAAACATTACAGTTTGATTCTGATAACAAATCAACAAGTCCCTGTCCTTTAATCAACTTGGTGGGTTTTAGGTGCAGGTGGTACTCCAACAATTTGACGATCCATTTTCCTCTCTTCCTTTCACTGTCTGGATGGACCAAGACACTACTTCTAGGAACACAGACTGTTATGCTAGACTGTAACACATACACCCTGAAGGCCTTGAATGCTTTGACCAACACATGGGCCTGCCTTTCTAATATGTCATATTTCAGCTCAGCATCTCGAAGGGATTTGATGAAAATGACTATGGGATGTTCATTCCATTCTTCATTTTTTTGAGGTGGCCTAGCTCTCTCCTTTAGCAGTCGGGTGTAGAATTTAGGACCAACATCTTCTGGAACCATTTCCTTCGACGTATTTATTGTTTTAGGGAATTTCCCTTTACTCACTATGGTTTGGATAGGCTTCATCGAGCTCCCAGGATTTGAAGTAACCCCAACCTCCTCACTTGCATCACCTTCATTTTTTTAATCGGGGACCTGCTCCTGTTCTTTCAATCCCACAGACTTCAAGAAATAGTCCCATGGCATTTCCAGTTCATCTAGAGTGAAATTTAACAATGATTTAATCAATCCCTGATGGTACAAACTTATATGGGTGGATTCAGGGTGACCTTGAACCCTCTTGGCCATTTTGTTTAGAATCTTAAGCAGGTAGTATGGTAAATTAATATCTTTGTCTCCACTTAGATGCATAAGAAAACGAAGGCGATAACAATGAATAATGTTGAATCGACCCTCACCTATGATATATATCTGTACTATTGTTAGGGCCCCTTTCCATTCATCCTTTATCCATGCCACAATGATTCCTTGTCTCTAGTTGGGGTCTTGGTGCTTAGGAACCAGGAACTTGTTGCAAAGATAAGGAGCCAGCTTGCCTTTCTTGAACCATCGTTCCCCACAGACAGGGAGAGTGCAATATTCTCCAATGAAATGTTTTGTGACATGAATATAGGTATCTCCAAGCATGGTCTAGAGCCCATAAAATTTCTGTGTGAAGAGTGTAGCCAAGCCTGTGTGGTGTCCTTGAAATGCGCATAAGAAATCATACCACTCATCCTTTACAATAATGTCTTTAATTTAGGGTATGGCTTCTAAAACTTCCAGGCCCTGTGGCTCGGTTCTGTTCAATTTCCATCATTCGTGAGGGGGAACCATGATGGGCATAGTAGCTCTGATGGTGATAATGCAATGAATTTGGATTCCTTCATATCAAAACTGATTCCCATGTGTTGTTAACCCTCTGTTCTAGTTGTAATGCCCATGATGAACTGGTACATTTCTCACAATCATAAATGGTACTATGTAATGATGAAACTGAGTGTAATATGGTGTGGAAGCGTTGGTATATGATGGAGCATGTATGTAGGATCCATTCAAACGGTTGAAATATTCATAATAACATATTAAATTATAAACTGATTTCAGAAGTAGCGTGTCAGTCCTCGTTTGCAAGAATAACCTCATTATTGCAATCAACTTTGTTCTGCATATACAAATTTCTTATACCTGCCACGATCTCAACCTATGACAACTTTGATGACAAGTATTTCAAACCAAATCAATGACATGCAATTATCCCTCAAGAAAACCACAAGATGGTGCAAAAACAAATCTATTAAGAGAGGTAATGATAAAAATGAGTTATTCAATAATGAGGGACCAACTTTAACCAACATAAAATGAATGATTTTTAATGAAGCTATAGGGAAATGAGAGAGGAGGGGTAGGGGTGAATACTTAGGTATCAACATCGATTTATCGAAAGAACACAAAAATGTTGTTCAACATGATAGAGTAGAATCTGATTTCCAAATAGAACAATAATCAAATTGAACAACAACAATAAAATCAAGCCACAATCTTTCACGTTTTCTGCGATCCCAAGAGCAGATGGGTAATGTTGCTGGTCAACTCTCTTATTTACTAAAGAAACAAATTTCATCCTTCAACCATAGACTAGAAATACAACCCAACTAAACTCAAATTTAATCCTAGAGGAATTCTTTCCTCGCTTCAAACACACCAACAATGCTCCTATGGTGGTTGAACTCATAAATCGCATGGCCTTCTGGCGTGAACTTGAAGTTGTCCTAACTATGTATTGTAGTTCCTAAACTTGGATCTTTCCTTTTAATACACAACCCAATGCTTTGACAAAGGAGATGTCATGTTGGACCTTCTCAACTTACCTGAATACCTCAACCTTGCTTTAATATCACTTTGGTGGAGGGAGAATACAAATACTAATAGCTAGAGAATGAACTATGGCTCGAAAAATACAAATATTGTTAGGTACCTAACCTCCCTAACCCCTCAAGTGGGTAGAATAATATATTTCCATGTAATAGAGGTCAATATTAATAAGTCTTATCAATAAGGAGGAATAAGTCAAATGTAAGAAGACCTAATAGAAGCTTTCTCTTCTAGAAGGATCTCTCTCTAGATCGTTCTTTTGGATAGATAGATTTAGTATAAATAGGAGTAGAGGGTATGAGAAGTTTTTTCTTGAAGAATTATTTTAATAGAGATCTTCTCTACTGGAGGTTTCCCCCTTGAAGATGCAAGTGAACATTGTTTCCTATCAATAAAGGTATAATTATGGAGTTGTGGTTCCATATAATTTGTTGTCCTACTATTATCTCTGCATTTTTTTTGTATTATGTTATTATCTCGGTGTTATTATATGCATTATTTTTGTTTTCTGCTAATATAATAGACTTGGTTCCTTACAAGTGGTATCAAAGAACTTTCCTCGAAAAAAATTTATGAGTTAATTCTTTTAAGGGTAGAGACGTATTTCGACATATGAAAGCTACATAGATCTGTCATTACGTCCATAAACCCACAGTCAAGTAGTAATACACACATGAAATACAAGTGGTACTTAAGCGCACATTTGTTGGCCACCCCATAACCCCTATTGGTACCCCTTCGAGTGGTAGCGCATCAGAAAACAACTGTATACGGATCGACCTACATCTCTTGAAACCATCTATAGATAAATCGATTGGCCGCCTGAGTGCTATAGTTCCATCGAGACTAACACTTGAGAAGATACTCTCTATTAATTGGGTAGTCAGGTAGTATGGCTAAGGGAACGGTCTAGCCTCCTTAGTTGGTGCCCTGAAATATTGGGTCGAGTACTACTTTTGGACCCTGCACGTATATCAAAGAGCTATAGCACATGGTAAAACCTTGTATGCAGAACCATTGAATACCCTAAACCTTGGGAAGGAAACAAAAACATAACATACAAGACCTATTGTTGTGCACCTATGCCTCCTGCATTCTGGTTGTGAAATTACTACATATTTCTTCCTGTTAAGAAATTGGGCATTTCAACACTGCAATATTCTTCAGCTCGAAGTATAACTCCAAAGGAGTAAAAAAGAGTATAGTGGTCCCACCAACAAACTTATTTGGGATCTATCCCATTGGATTCCCCTTTTCTCCTTGATCGTAGTTGTAGCTTTCATTTTAAAGAATTTTTTTCAGTGGACCCGACCCCTTCCCAACTTCCCTATTTTTTCACCTATCCCATTATATTCCCCTTATCTCCCTGTTCGTCATGGTATCTATCACTTATAAGTATTTTTCGATGGTCCCACCCACCCATTTTCCCTTACCCACACTCCCCCTCTCTAAATTGCCAACACTCACAACCAAGACCTACAAGCTTCCACCAATCAAGCCAAGGAATCCATCCAATAAATGACATCTGATATTGCCTCTACCAATTCCCATCTTGCCCATGTGGATCAAATTCTCCATCTACTATCTCAGCACCAACGTTTCCACAAACACTCTAAATGTTCCTTTGGAGCCTCGAAATTAAAGTACTTGGGTCATATTGTTGGCAAGGCTGGTGTTCGTGTGGATCCTAGGAATATTGAAGCAATGTAGTATTGGCCTCACCCCAAGACTATCAAAATTGTGCATGGTTTTCTAGGTTTAACAAGATATTATCACAATTTTATTCAAAATTATCAGTTGATCAAGCCTTTCAAGCCTTGAAGGTGGATATGTGCACTACTCTAGTCTTGACCCTTCCTGATTTCACAAATACTTTTGTCCTGGAATGTGATGTCTCCAGGAGAGGAATTGGAGCAGTCCTTATGTAATATGACAGACCTTTGGCCTTTACCAACAAATAATTGTCAGAATACCATTTGGGCCAATCAATCTATGAAAAAGAAATGTTGGCTATTCTCCATGCCATGGATCTCTCGCACCCTTATCTCTTGGGGCAATGCTTCCAAATTAATGCAGATCATCAAAGCCTCAAATATTTTCTGGAGCAATGACCTTCCTCCACGGAGCAAAAAAATGGGTCTTTGGATATGATTAAGATATCATTTACAAGAAAGGTAGAGAAAATGTGGTTGTTGATGCTCTTTAATGAAAATATGAAGATGAAGCATCCATTTTCTCCCTCTCCTTCATTGTACCATATTGGCTCCAAGATCCTAAAATTTTTCATCTGATCCAACAATTGCAAGCCAACTCTCTAGTTTCACCAGGGTACTCTTGGCACAATGATGAGCTTCGCTACAAAGTTCGTTTGTATTTAAGTAAATAGTCACAACTTAAATCCACGGTTATTTTTGAGCTTTATGCTTCACCCACAACAGGGCACTCATGGTTTACCAAAACCCATGACCGTTTCAAATGTTCTTTTTTCTGGGATGGTATGAAAAAGTATGTTCACACTTTTGTGGCAGAATTTAATACTTGTCAATGCAACAAGGGCGAAACAATCAAATATCCTGGCACAATAAAACCACTTTTGATTCCACTCGCTATTTGTTTGGAAATTTCTATGGATTTTATTGTGAGATTACCTAAATCAGGCAATAAGTCATTCATCATGGTGGTCGTTGATCGTATTTCCAAGTATGCTCATTTATGTGCTCTTCAACACCCACTTACCGCATCCACTGTGGCTCAAACTTTCATGGATCATGTCTTCAAGCTTCATGGCATGCCTCATTCTATTGTTTTTGATTGAGATCCCACTTTCACCAGCAATTTTTGCAAGAAATATTTAGGCTATAGGGAACCCAATTACATCTCAACACCACCTATCATCCCCAGACTACTAGTCAAACTGAAGTTTTCAACAAGTGTTTGGAGACATATTTGAGGTGTTTTTCCTTTGAAAGGAAAAATCAATGGGCTCAATGGTTACAATTAGCTAAATTGTGGCACAACACTTCTTACCATACATCTACTCAAATGAATCCTTTTGAAGCAGTATATGAAAAACAATCACCTTCCATTATCTCCTACATGCCAGATGTCTCGAATATCCAGGCGGTTGACCAAACACTTACACTTCAAGAGGTTATTCTCTGTACCCTCAAAGATAATTTGGTCATGGATCAGAATCACATGAAGCAACAAGAAGATCAAGGTTTCTCAGAAAGTCAATTTGTTGAAGGAGACCAAGTATTTCTTCGACTACAACCTTATAATCAAACTTCACTCAAGGCCGAACATTGTCAGAAACTAGCACCCAAATTTTATGGTCCTTATACAGTTCTCAAGCGCATGGGACAGGTGGCCTATTAGATATCTTTTCCCAGTCCTTATAAGCTCCATCCTATTTTTCATGTCTCTTGTTTAAAGAAGGTTATTGGAACTATGTTCCAAACTCAAACCAACCTTCCCGAGTTGGTTGAAAAAGGATCCATCTTGTTGCAGCCACAAGATTTTTTGTCCCAACGTGAGCATCATATTCATCAACAAACCATCAAGGAAGTGTTAGTCTAGTGGAAAGATACAACTCTAACAGATACCACCTAGGAGCTAGCTACCATTCTGCAACAATTTCCTCATCTCCAGCCTTGAGGACAAGGACTATTTTAAGGGGGAGGGCATGTTAGGGACCTGTTATCCCCATTTTGTGAATAAATAAGGAGATGTTGTCTTGATGCCCTCAGGTTGTAGATATTGAGTGATGAGAGACTACATGACCAAAAATACCCTTTGCACAGATGGAAAACCCACTCACCACCACAGGTGGTCACAGGTTTACAAATGGCATCCACCACACTAGTTGGCTTCCAGAAGGAAGTGCACCTTTCTCCATGAGGTACAAGTCATCATTATGGTGAGCATCATTTCAATATTTAAGCCATTTGATTATGTTTTATCTTAGATTTCTCTAGATTTCATGATATGTTCTTGGACATTATGCCTTTTTCCCTACTTCACCTTGGTGGTTGACATTGCGCCCTAGTAACTGGTTTTTTCTTGGGATGGGTTTTGTACTGGGAACTCCCTTAATGATCCATCATATTGTTCCCAACCATACTTACCACCTTCCATCCTTATTCCCCTCCATTTCCTTTTCTCTTGGCATTTTAGGGTATATTGACCCAAGAAGGGGTTGTACCTCATTCTATGGGAAGAAGGGGCTAAAGGACCAGAGGGGTTGGTGTTGGGTAAGAGATAAAAATCATTATATAAACCTTCTATATGCTTCGTTGAGGGATCACCCAAGAAAGAAATGAAACACTTATATTTGAATAAAGGGGACCCACAATATAATTAAGAAATTCTTGAAAGGTTAGTTGAAAGATAGGATGTCTTATCACAAGCTGACCTATCACGTTAATGGATATCTAGTGGTATCACATTGTCATCATCTGGTCACCAAACTAGGGTAATGGATCTTAGTTGAATGGATGAGAGAAAGGGGGTGTCATCATGAGTCGACCTTCTCATTTCCATTAGGTCTTTGTGGGTGACATTTCCATCACATGGTCACCACGCCAAGGTAGTGACCTTCAATCTCTCCTTATGCTATTATGAAAGAAAATATAAAGAAATAAATATAAAAGGCAATTTATGGGCTAGGAAAAAGTCCATTGCAGATGAAGGTACCACACACCCTCTATAAAGGCATCCATGAATGAGACACTACAACCCCTTGTATGTCATGAGCCCTATTCCCATTGAGTCTTGACCCCATCCACCTCATACACTTTACATGGTTTAGAGAGGGACCTTTTGGATTCTCTACTTGACCTAAGGAAATATATACCCAATAAGACACCTTGTCAACCCTCCCATATTTAATCTTAACAAGTCACATAGTGTCTTTGAGCTGTTAATTGTTTGATATGGTGATATTTGATGCACATGCTTGGACGAATTATTTATTCATTGGATTAACTTATCATGATGTTATGATTTTAGATCCTTGGAGGGCGTGTTCATTTGTCTTTGTAGGACCTGTTATCACCCTATAAGTTATAGGATCAACTGGTGATTGGGATATTATCTGTCTCTAGTGTTTTTGTTGACAAATGATTTTTCATTCTGCAAATAATTTGAAAAGAAAAGGAAAAAGAAAAGAAAAAGAAAAAAGAAAAGAAAAGAAAAAGAAAAGAAAAGAAAAAAGAAAAAAGAAAAGAAAAGAAAAAAGAAAAAGAAAGAAAAGAAAAAGAGGGCATAAAAGAATTTCAATAAAAGACCCATGCAATAATAGTAACTTGGTCCATACCTTTCAAGCATGGCCAAGTTCTTTTTAAATTTTATGTTGATAGGGTAGTGAATGAATTTGGCTAAATAGTTTAATCTTAGTCAAAGTGTCTAGGTTAGATTAGTGAATAAATCTGGTCAGACTGTCTAATCCTGGTCAGATAACCCCAGGGTAGAGTAATTTCTTAACCCAATAGTCTAATCTGGGTTAACTGTCATAGGAAACTAGGTTAGAACATAGGCTAGTTGAATTGTTGCTTCGTTTTAATAAATCCAGCTTGATGTAAGTGTTGCACCATGTTTCAAATGCTTAAAAGATAGTTTGATCGAGCCCCATGGTGGTGTCTACTTGAAAAGTTTGGGGAAAAACCCATAAAATGCATTTATCCTAAGTTTTTCCTAGTGCATGTGTTTTCCGCTCCCCATTTATGCTCCCTGCACATATCGACGGTCCTGATCGCGGTGCCAAGATCTATGGTGTACAGAGCATTCCAGACCCCCCCGACCATTCTACTTTTAACTGGGGGGGGGGTCCAGAATCGTTGATAACATTTGCGTGCATCTGGATAGCCCAGGGTTGAGCGCTTAAATCAACAGTCAATATTGGATTCTGGACCCCCCCGTCCATTCTGCCTTTAACTGAAGGGGGGGGGGTCCAGAATGAGTAATAAAGAGTGCGCTTAGATCTGCGGCTCAGAAACAGGCACGCACATCAACGACCCAAAATGGATTTCGAACCCCCCTGGATGATCTGCTTTTAACTGAA
>SNQJ01S0006866.1:60596-71872 GCA_010110895.2 Picea sitchensis | reverse complement strand
TGTGCCCCGAAGTCCTGTCACCATCTACTATCTGATAGACCTTCGTCACCTCTGGACGTCACCTTCCACCTTTTCCAAACTGGTCATGTCCCATAACTGCTGTCAGTCCTTCCCCCCTTTCACTCATGGCAAGCCCCTTATTACGACTTTTACCTCCAATCCCTAACCGCCACGTCACCCGTCCGTATCTTTCAGCCACCGTCACCTGCCATATCACCCCTAAATGACCCGTTGTCCATTTATTACTAGATAACCTATCCGTTATCCAGCTGACCTGTCTCCCACGCCCAACCGACCCCAGTTTAAATAAAACCACCATTATTTCCCTTACTTTCGCTATTCACCCATCGCACCAGAGAAATTAACCTCTTTCTCCTCCGTTACATTTCGTCACCCTCATCCATAGTCAGTCGCCCCCACTAAGGTTGTGTTTATTGCAGGTACTATTGCAGAAATGGCGCCAAAGTCCAAAGAAGCAGAAGGAGAGGAGAATCTGTTTCTCACGCCTCCTGTCGACCTGGACAGGATCCCACTGGTCAACAAAGACTGGTTAATCGCAGATACCAAATGTGATTTTGATTTCTCAGACCTCCAGTCGTGGCTTAGGGAGGTTTTTCTGGACCAGAGTGATGAAATTGGACTCTGGGAGTCCAATTTACCCCTCTATCTCTTTCCTCAGATCCACCATTTTCCCAAGTTCACTCTCAAGTGCCAAGCTCACTATATTCCCAAACAAAGAGCCATTGTCTCCTCATCCTGAGAGATCCTATTCCTCATCACACCCGAAGCCATAGACCAGATGATGCAAATCCCCCGAGCCGACTCTGTGTCTCCCTTCAACCTGGAAATCCTTACAGAGTTGTACCAGAAAATGAATTTTCGCCAAAGAGCTCAAATATTCAAGCTTTTCCTTCCCACATCTGCTCAATTCCCCTCCACAAATCCCCATTATCCGTCTTCCATGTTCTCGACTAAGGGAAACCAATTCATCTCATCCCTTTGCGCTCTGTTGGGATACTATTCTGATCAGTGGGTAGATGAGCCCATTCTGGGTTTCCTATCCATTTTCTCCACTGATGAAAAGCCCACCACCTAGTTTGATTTCAACACATTCTTGGCAGACAATATTCACGAACAGTTCATGAATTTTGGCACGGAAGGCATGTTCAGATATTCATCAATACTAGCCTACTTGTTCGCCTTCTTCCAGGTGGATAAATTTAGTTTTTCCATGCAGAAGATGGATAAAGATGGTAAACCTCAGGCAGTCACAACATGGACTTCCTTGCTCAAGCACAACTCCACAAAGTACAGTTTCAAGGCGTTCATCGATCAGTTCTACTACCCTGTGGTAAGTATGCTGAGCGGCAAGCCCGAGCCTAGAATAAATGACGAAGTCCAGAGAATCCTACATCTCTCGGATATCACAAAGACCGGGGATTGGTACCTGTATCAAAATCATACCGAGATCAGAGTATACAGGTGTGAATTGGCACCGTATAAGTTGCCCAAGTATTTGCATGTCAGAATCTTTGCTCTAGAATATATAAGGCAGATTATAAATTCAGATGATATTCATTTTGTATCATTGAAGAAAAAGCAGCAGCTTAGAATGAAGGCGCAGATTGGCTCCTTCATCTGCAACAGTCATGGCGCCGGGGAAGAAGCAGATCGGATGTTGAGAGAAATGAAGTTCTTCATGAGCTCCCCATGGCACTATGATCCTTATGGGATCATCTCAGAGATGAGGGTGAAGAACAAGAACATCCCCTATGTTCATGAAGCTAGGCTTGAGGTAGAAAAATTTGCAAATCAAACAGTGTGGGAGCCTAACACATTGGTCGAAGTGGAACAGCAGGTTCCCCCGACCACTGTGTCACCAATGACCACTCCACAGGTCCCTAAGGAAAAAATGCCTCGACAAGATTTATCTTCGCCTGTCATGGAGGTATCGTCTGAAGAGTTCCAGTTGCACACTAAGAGGCCTAAGACGATCTCAGTTCCTGGCCCGACTGGAGAAAAAGAAGCCCCGCCTACCACAGTGACCAAGTCTGTTATTCCACCCTTTGTTTTGGGCCTCCATAAAGACATTACCCCAGTATTGCCGAAGAAAACCACAGACTCCCCTTTGAACACTCAGCCAGGCAAGGTGGGACCAAAGCTTAGTATCTTCGAGAAGTACGAGCTGATCAAGAAAAAGAACCAGACCCTTACGAGCAGTACTTGCACTCCGTTTTGGAAGCAGACGTCGACTGCGCAACATAGGCTGTTATCTTCATTTGACACAGAAAAGGGCAGAATGCACATGGCCTTCCTCCAGGCACAGGTACCAGATCCCAAGGTGATCACCGACTACAAGAGGGCCACCTTCAAATTCCAGACGAAGGACATGCACCCAGCCGATCAGATGGATCTGCACAAGCAGACCGGACAAATGGTCTTCTATACATTGGCTCATGCTTCCACTTCTGCAGCCAAATTGCAGGTGTCACTGAACAATGTTCAAACACAACTCAAGCTGGAGAAGATATCGTCCTTTGCAAAGGAAAATAGAATCAAAACTTTGGAGGAGCTGGTCCTCAAGATCGGCTATGACCCTTTGAACGTCAAAGCAGCGGAGGAAATGATAAAGAAGAAGAATGTTGACATTTCCTCCTTGAGGAAACAACTGAAGCTCCCTCCCCGATAGGACTCGCAGGCGAAGGAGATAACAGAGAAAGAAGGTGAGAAGGATGAAATGCTCAAGCTGCTCATGGAGCAGAATGCACAGCTCAAAGAAATGGAAGTTGAGATGGAGAAACTATTAAAAGAGAAGAAGTAGATGAATCCAATGGAAGTCATTCCATTGAGTTCCATTCCCATTTCAGGAGCAAGCACAACATCAGTGACAGTAGTCCCATACGCAACTCCATTGACATCCCAAGAGAAGACAGTCGACCTGGCTAAATCCATGGAAAAGATGAACCTGCAGGAGATAGATATCAGCAGGCTTAAAAAGGAAGTTGAGAACCTTTAGGAACTCAAAACTTCCTTCCAGACTAGCCTCTCTAAGGAAAAGCAGGTGACAGAGCAGCTCAAGCAGGAGTTACAGTAGCTCCGGAAGCAGACAGTGGAAGGAAAGACTTTGGCCGAGGTTAAAGAGAATTTATGGACAGACATCACTAAGTCCATGAATGAAATATGGCCAATGATCCAGATCATGTTCAAGCAGAATGAGTTGGTGCTGAGAAGCAAACAGGCCATCGAGAAGATCAGAGTAGAATTGGGAGACATGCCAACACAAGCGAACGAGATCATCAAATTCCTCAATTCTAAGACCAGGGAAGAGCTGGAAGAGCTGAAGATTGAAGACAGAACATAGACCATCCTTGAGGTCAAAAGATTTTTGACCAAGAGAGGATTAATGCTTTAGTTGGAAGAAAAGGTTTATGCCATGGACCTAGGGGTACAAAGATTCTTCAGTAAGATTGAAGCTCTCCAGAAGAAAGGTCTTCCTGGTCTTAAAGTGATCAATGATAAATTGATGACACTCCTAGACTACAAGAAGAGATTAGCCGAAGTGGCTAAGGACAGTTCAAAGTTTGCAGGCATACAAGGGAGCATCATCGACAAGGCATTCCTGGATGCCCTTCAGTGGGGCATCATTATCCAACATGAGATTCGATACATATTCCTCACCAAGCCTACATTCACCAAGTATACAGAAATGGACAAAGTGTATCGAAGAATGCTCAAAGTCAACGTGCCCAGTCATCTCATATGGGAAGAGCTTTGTTATCTAATCGATTAGCAGATGATCTGTCTAGATCCAGTTAGCTATCCAGTCACATGGGGTCGTGCAAAGGCTTCATCAACGGTCTACCCAGAAATCAGTGTGCAGTTACACCAAGTCATCAAGCAGTTCCTAGATTTAGGAAATTTGTTAAATTAGTTAGGCTAAAAATAGATTTAGCACATCCTGGTCATTTATGACGGGAACGTTTTGTAATTTGAGTTATAAGTACTTCACCTTTCTAAGTATTGGGGGTTGTTGATCTTCACACCCTGACGCTATTCAGACTGTAATATTTTTGAAGAAATCTTCCATTAATAAAAGGGAGGCACTTTTACAGGATTCTTGCATGTATTCACTGGTGATGTTTTCTCTCTAAGTTGAATGCTATTCTTTCTTTGTGATCATCTTGTTTTCTAATTCTAATCTTTAAGAGTAACGAATGTCACAGGATTTATCTCATATACCCTGTTTCTGACTCGAAATATTTTAGTGTTTTTCTTCTTGTGTTTTCAATAAAGAAATTCTTAACTGCTTCTTTGTTGAAAGTATCTTTCTCATTTTTTCTGCTAATCATCATTTAAGCTACTAAAAGATCTAGTGATTATATTATCTCGCCCTGTGAAAGTTTTCCCTTTGTGTTTCTGGTTTGTATCTCATATTTATTAACACACAGACCCCATAGCCCAATGGATGTGTAGACTGTCTCAACCAATTTGAAAAAATACTTTGACAACAAAACCGACCTATTTCTTTACCTAGCCTAATATTTAAAATTGGAAACATAGCTAAATCATATAGAGAGATCCCACTCTAAAGTTGGAAGGGCTAGATCCCAGCTTCAAAAGTGGTTGGATAAAGTTACCTTTGTAGATTTCTTCTGCTATCAACCTCTAGGAAATTTACCAAGTGCTAACATAGTGGCGACTCCACTTGGGAGAACTAAAATTTATAATTTCGCGTTTTCTTTTCCCTAAAAAGAAAGTTTGTTCCTGGAATATTGCAAATTTGAGAAGAAAGTAATGTTTAGAGGTTGATTAAACTTTGTACATATTATTTTCGGATTCACAAAACTAAAAAGTATATATATATAAAATCAAAAAGAATTATGGCTCCCAAGAAAGTTCATACTCGATCTCATCCAGACCCAGAACCTGCGATAGTGACATATAACCCAAAACAGTTACTCAGGAAAAAGACCATAGATGAAAGCTCAGTGAGTCATACTCCCTTGCATAAGTCCTTTTCCTTTTTAGGGAAAACCATTACCTTGCAAAACCCTGACTTTGACACCTTTTCCCAACAAAGCCTGGTTAGAACATGGTACGATAGTTTTGTGACTGGAATCATGTTCGACCCAACTATTTTTCAACCTCGAACCCCCAAAGTTCTGTCACCCACGACCAAACCGCAAATCACTCCCTCAGTGCTATACAGTCCCTCCTCGTCCTCGTCTTCAGTCGATACCTCACCAATCATCCAGGTTTTCGTCCCACCTCCTCCACCCATCATGGAAGCTCGATATGTTCCCTTGGTGTTGGCTGCGCCTCTCCATGCCATGCCCCAAGACTATCAAATGAGACTTCCACAGTTCGATGCAACAGGACCTTTGAGCGCACGACAACACGTAGATAAAATGAATGATTATTATGATCTGCATGAAGTAGATGAAGTTGACGTTCAAATGAGGTTGTTTTCTCAAAGTTTGAAAGGTGACGTTAAAAAATGGTACAAAGGGTTGCATGCCACCTCAGTCCTTGACCTTACCGCATTCCAAAGGAGTTTTCTAGACAGATGGGAGGTAAAGAAAAACCCTCTGCAAATTTTGTCAGAATACGAAAATATCAGAAGAAATCAAGGTGAGACAGTTCAAGATTACTGCACTCATTTCAACAACCTGTATAACACAATCCCGGCTGAAATCAAACCTCCACAGGGTTTGGCATTGATAAAATTCCCCGATGGTTTTGACGCTGACATGTCATACCAACTAAGGGAAAGAAATTCTACCACCCTGGAAGACATGCAGAAAAGTGTTATAAGTGTGGAGGCCAATTTGTTGGAAAAAAGGGCACATCAGAGGTCAGAGAGGAGAGTCACAATTAAAGAAGAACCTTCCACGTCAACCTCAGATTCCAAATTGGATTCTTTGTCCAGAGCGATGGAAAGAATGATGGAAAGACTTACTGTTTCAGACAGAAATCCTCCGAGAGAAAATCCACTAGCTCCTCAGGTTCGAAACCCTAACTTTAGGAGAAACCCTCCTCAAATCAGACAGAGAGATCCTAGGGATCAAAGAGAGAAGAGGGGTCTAGATCAACATATCAGACCTCCCCTACAAGAAAATTATGCTGATGAAGGGGAGGAAGTAATTGAAGAACTGGAGGATACTCAGATAAATCTCATGGGAATTCATGATAACGAAGCTATTTTCCTTACCCAAGAAGAGCAAGAAATTTTTCTTCTCAATCAAACAAAAGTAAGTGAAGAAGCTGAAGATGCAGAACAACAGACATTCGAAAATGCCATTTTGGAGGTACACCGACAGTATAACCTGCAGAGAAAAAAGACAGAAGGGAGTTCCCCAAAAAAGACGATTGAAACAAAGAAGGTAGTTGAAACCAAGAAGGCCTCTGAGCCAACTGCCGAGAAGATTCCTGAGAAGAGCACTGTCGAAGCTCCCGTGAAGAAAAAACTTACTATTCTGAAAAGGCCATCGCAGCCTGAGGTTTCACCTATAAATCCACCAAGTACTTATGGACAGAAGAATATGGTGGACAAACCAGAATTGATGAGCCAAGGCAGAGCTCCTACACCTTTCAACCTTGAAGGGGAATTGGCCAAAGTAAAAATTCCCATCCCACTTTCTGAGTTGATGAACAAAGAAGTTTATCATTCATAGGTGATTAAATCACTGACCATTGAACCTGACATAGGCACGAAGGCCTTAACCATTGGATCAGAAAATCATTCAGACACTGTGAACCTTACTGATGATCAACCCAAGATTCTTTTCGGACCTGAAGTAGATCGTCGAGATGATACTGGTGAATTCGCTCCTTTTTACATCAGTCTAAACATACATGACCTGATCTTGCATAACGCTATGCTAGATTCGGGTGCTTCCCACAATCTAATGCCTAAAGCAGTAATGGAGAAACTGGGACTGGAGGTCACCTGACCTTACAAGGATTTACACTCATTTGACTCCAATAAAGTTAGATGTATTGGTTTGATTAAGGACCTATGCATCACCTTGGTTCAGATTTGCGCAAAGAGGATGGTCATGGACGTGGTAGTTGCAGACATCCCTCTGAAGTATGGAATGTTTCTTTCCTGGTCTTGGGGGGCTAAGTTGAGAGGCACCCTGCAACTAGATATGTCTTATGCCACTATCCCAGTTTTCGGGCAACAAAGAAAGCTATACAGAGAAACATTGATGAAGTACATGGTCAACAGCAAAGAAAAACCGCACAACTATCCTCTCTACTCTGTGCATTCTGATTTGGATTCTTTTATCTTGTACAATGAAGGTGATACGGAAGAACTAGATACTCAGCTGGCAGAAGATACATCGAGTCAAGATGGAGGCCAAGAAATCATCGAGGTAGCAAGAATGAAGAACGTGATAACTGAAGAGTTACCCGCAGATTTATGGAGCATGGATTTTGATGGGGCAGTAAGCAAAGAAGGAGTTGGAGCAGGAGTCTAGCTGCATAATCACATAAACAGGTATTCAGAAAACCATTCTTACAAATTAAATTTCCAATGCACTAACAATATTGCCGAGTATGAAGCCTTGATCCTCGGTCTTAAGCTTTTGAAAAAAGTTGGTGCTAAACAGATAATGGTAAGAGGTGACTCTGAGTTGATAATCAAGAAAATCAAAGGTGAGTATGCTGCGAAACACCCACATCTTAGATCTTATAGGAATGTTGTTCTAGATGCCCTTAGATGTTTCACTGAAGTTGACTTGCCGGTAATGCCAAGGGGATAGAACATTCTGGCAGACGGATTGGCTACGTCAGTAGCCACCTATAAGATTCATTTCCACTTGACTCGTCCATACACTGTTGAGGTGAAATGCAGACCAACCGTTCCCGGCAATATCAGGTACTGGAAAGTGTTTGGAAATGATGATCAAATCGAAGACTTTTTGCAGTGTAAAAATGATTTTGAATGTACAAATATATATTTAGAGAACGAAGATGAAAATGTAAATAGATCTGATTTTGAGATTGATAGTGTAAATAGCGTAGATGCAGGAGATTTAGGCGATGACGAAATGGATGTCGATGTTTTACATTTGAAAAGCAATGTTTTTCCTAGAGGTCTAGTTCCTTTAGAGGACTTGTTTGATTTTAACAACGTAGCCAAAAAACCCAAAATTGAATCACATGGACAAGAGGTAGAAGACTGTAATATAGGGACCGAGGAGAAACCCAGGATAGTCAAACTGTCTAAATCACTACCCCCAGAGAAAAAACTCAAATGCATTGAGCTGTTCAAAGAATATTCGGATGTCTTTTCCTGGGGTTATGAGGATTTGAAAGCTTATGATACCAGCATCATACAACACAGGATTCCAATCAAAGAAGACCAAAAAAAGTTCAGACAGAAACTTAGGAGGATAAATCCCAAGTTGCTCCCTCTGATAGAAAAGGAAATCAAAAAAATGTACGATGCCAAAATCATAGTCCTGTTGCGTTTTTCCAAACGGGTCTCTAATTCCCTACTTGTAAGAAATCTGGGGAAATCAGACTCTGCATAGATTTCCGAAATCTGAATAAAGTCTCCCTAAAGGATAATTACCCCTTGCCGAAAATGGACCACATCCTACAAAGGGTGCTCGGATCCAGTCGAATTTCTCTGCTGGACGGTTTCTCGGGTTATAATCAGGTCCTAGTTCACCTGGATGACCAAGACAAAACCGCCTTTACCACACCATGGGGAACTTTCATGTATGTGAAAATGCCTTTTGGTCTGATGAACGCAGGAGCCACATTCCAGAGGGCGATGGATATTTCCTTCATGGAAGAAATGGGTAAGTTTATTTTCATCTATTTAGATGATGTAACTGTGTTTTCCCGATCTGATGATGAACACCTGCAACACCTCAGACGAGTTTTCGAGAAATGTAGAAGGTTTGGGATTTCTTTAAATCCTAAGAAAAGCCTTTTCGGGCTAGAGGAAGGAAAACTGCTAGGACACATCATCTCAAAGGATGGAATCAAAATAGACCCCAACAGAATCGAGGCCATACAAAAATTAGAACACCCCAAAAACCTTAAAGAACTACAGTCTTTTATCGGGAGAATAAACTTTCTACGAAGATTCATTCCCAATCTAGCCGAGCTCCTTAGAAACATTACAAATATGCTTAAAAAATATGTAAAAATAAAATGGGACTCTGAGTCCAGACAGTCTTTCGAACAAGTCAAACGAGCACTCACAGAGGCCCCTGTCTTAATCAGTCCTGATTTTACTAAGGATTTCTATCTTTTTTCTTTCGCTTCTGAACATACTATAGCAGCGGTATTATTACAAAATAACAGTGAAGGTTATGAACAACCCATATCTTTCTTCAGTAAAGAATTGAGAGATGTTGCTTTGAATTACAAGATAATGGAGAAACAAGCTTTTGCCTTGGTGAAAGATATAAAAGACTTTAGAGTCTACATTCTTCATTCCCACACCATAGCTTATGTTCCGAATGTGGTAGTAAAAGACATTTTGACACAGGACAACCCTGATGGAAGAAGGGGTAAATGGATTGCTGTCATTTTAGAGTACGATATTGAGATTAAGCCTACAAAACTAATCAAGGGTCAAGGCCTAGCTAAATTAATGGCTGAATCTAATTTCCATGCTCTTGACATTAATTTTTTAGCTGCAGCAGATGAACCGAGCGAGATGGCGACTCCAAGCGTAAGAGAGGTATTTATCAACTCTCCATGGTACGCAAACCTTATATTCATTTTGCAAAATCTACAAGCTCCCTTTGGTTTGACAAAGACTAAAGCTATATTTTTAAAGTTGAAAGCCTTAAAATTCTATATTCTAGAAGGAAATTTGTATTGGAAAGATCTTGGAGGCATTTTGTTAAAAATTTTATTGAAAGATGAAGCTGACAACGTGTTACAAGAATTTCATGCAAGAGAATGTGGTGGCCATTTGAACTGGAAGGTCACAACCAAAAAAATACTCAGATCCGGTTTCTATTGGCCCACCCTATTCACCGATGTACATCATAAAGTGACTGCATGTCATCAATGTCAGTTGTTTGAAGGCAAGAGGAAACTCCTCCCTCTCCCCCTGAAACTGATCTCAGTTGAAGCCCCTTTCCAGCAATGGGGATTGGACTTCATTGGAGAAATACACCCCCCTTCCTTAGGCCAGCACAGGTGGATTCTCACTCCCACCGATTATTTTACCAAATGGATCGAAGTAGTACCAAGCAGGCAAGCCACTGACTCTGTTATTATCAAATTCCTCGAAAACAATATTTTGTCTCGCTTTGGATGTCCTAGAAAGATTATAACTGATAATGCAGCTTCTTTTCGGTCGAAGAAGCTCATAGATTTATGCAACCAGTATCACATAGGTTTGGGGCATTCCACAGCTTACTACCCTCAGGGGAATGGGCAGGCGGAATATTCAAACAAAACCTTGGTAAATATCATCAAGAAAACATTGCAGGAAAACAAGAAATCATGGCACAACAAGTTGGTGTTCGCATTGTGGGCTGACAGACTGACCACAAAAAGGTCAATTGGTATGTCACCATACCAGTTGGTCTATGGCACAGAGGCAGTTTTCCCCACTTCTTTAGGAGTCCCTGTCATGAATTTGCTTCAATATGTACAAGCTGAGCCAAATGACTCAAAAAGAAGGATCAACCAGATGATCCATTTGCAGGAGTCTAGGGAGGACGTTTTCAGCAAGACTAAGGTAATCCAAGAAAACATCAAGAAGATCGTTGACAAACGAACCAAAGAGGATGATTTTGAGCTAGGATATTTGGTGCTGAGATGGGATACCAGAAATGAAGACAAGGGAAAGCATGGAAAATTTGACATCCTATGGACAAGACCATACATGATCCAAGCTTTCAGGGGAAACAATGCTTTCTTGCTAATCAATGTTGATGGGACAGATCTGCCAGGAGGACCTGTGAATGGAAGAATGTTGAAACATTATGTGCCACCTCAGTAGAAGATTCGAGTTCTCACTCTCCATTGTACATACCATTTTTTATTTTTATTTTTCACTTGCATTTTCTGAGTGAAGAACATTAGTCAGTTGGTTGAAGCCCAAAGAGAAGGCCCTAAGCTGCTGACCACTATTTTTCCAATTTTTGAGAATAAAACCAACGAAGACTACTAGGCATAAATTTTTAGAATGACAGGAACCGTGATTCTTGGCACTTCACAGGGCAAGTACCATCCCCAGGTGGAGCCGCTGTTATCACCCTATAAGTTATAGGATCAACTGGTGACTGGGA
>SNQJ01S0006866.1:49173-60546 GCA_010110895.2 Picea sitchensis | reverse complement strand
CTGTCTCTAGTGTTTTTGTTGACAAATGATTTTTCATTCTGCAAATAATTTGAAAAGAAAAGGAAAAGAAAAGAAAAAGAAAAAAGAAAAGAAAATAAAAGAAAAAGAAAAGAAAAGAAAAAAGAAAAAAGAAAAGAAAAGAAAAAAGAAAAAGAAAGAAAGGAAAAAGAGGGCATAAAAGAATTTCAATAAAAGCCCCATGCAATAATAGTAACTTGGTCCATACCTTTCAAGCATGGCCAATTTCTTTTTAAATTTGATGTTGATAGGGTAGTGAATGAATTTGGCTAAACAATTTAATCTTAGTCAAAGTGTCTAGGTTAGATTAGTGAATAAATCTGGCAAGACTGTCTAATCCTGGTTAGATAGCCCCAGGGTAGAGTAATTTCTTAACCCAACAGTCTAATCTGGGTTAACTGTCATAGGAAACTAGGTTAGAACATAGGCTAGTTTGCTTTGTTGCTTCGTTTTAATAAAGCTAACTTGATGTAAGTGTTTCACCATGTTTCAAATGCTTAAAAGATAGTTTGATCGAGATCCATGGTGGTGTCTACTTGAAACGTTTGGGGAAAAACCCATAAAATGCATTTATCCTAAGTTTGTCCCAGCGCATGTGTTTTCTTCTCCCCATTTATGGTCCCTGCACATATCAACGGTCCTGATCGCGACGCCCAAATCTACGGTGTACAGAGCATTCCGGACCCCCCTGACCATTCTGCTTTTAACCGGGGGGGTCTGGAATCACTGATAACATTTGCACGCATCTGGACGGCCCAGGGTTGAGCACTTAAATCAACGATCAATATTGGATTCTGGACCCCCCCGTCCATTCTGCCTTTAACTGAGGGGGGCAGGGTCTGGAATGAGTAATAAAGAGCGCGCTTAGATTTGCGGCTCAGAAACAGGCGCGCACATCAACGTCCCAAAATGGATTTCGGACCCCCCTGGATGATCTGCTTTTAACTGAAGGGGGGGGGGGTCCAGAATGGTTTTCCCCCTCTGGCGGGTCCCTTGTTATACGTGGCGTCAATCTATGTGCCCTGAAGTCCCGTCACCATCTTCTATCTGACAAACCTCCATCACCTCTGGACGTCACCTTCCACCTTTTCCAAACTGGTCATGTCCCATAACTGCTGTCAGTCCTTACCCCCCTTTCACTCATGGAAAGCCCCTTATTACGACTTTTACCTCCAATCCCTAGCCACCACGTCACCCGTCTGTATCCTTCATCCACTGTCACCTTCCATCTCACCCCCAAATGACCTGTTGTCCATTTATTATTGGATAACCTATTCGCTATCCAACTGACCTGTCTCCCGCACCCAACCGACCCCAGTTTAAATAAAAGCACCGTTATTTCCCTTACTTTCGCTATTCACCCATCGTACCAGAGAAATTCACCGCTTTCTCCTCCGTTACATTCTGTCGCCCTCATCCATAGTCATTCACCCCCACTAACATTATGTTTATTACAGGTACTGTTGCAGAAATGGCGCCAAAGTCCAAACAAGCAGAAGGAGAGGAGAATTTGTTTCTCCCACCTCCTGTCGACCTGGACAGGATCCCATTGGTCGACAAAGACCGATTAATCGCAGATACCAATTGCGATTTTGATTTCTCAGACCTCCAGTCGTGGCTCAGGGAGGTTTTCCTAGACTAGAGTGATGAAATTGGACTCTGGGAGTCCAATTTACCCCTCTATATCTTTCCTCAGATCCACCATTTTCCCGAGTTCGCTCTCAAGTGCCAAGCTCACTATATTCCTGAACAAAGAGCCATCATCTCCTCATCCGGAGAGATCATGTTCCTCATCACACCCGAAGCCATAGACCAGATGATGCAAATCCCCCGAGCCAACTCTGTGTCTCCCTTCAACCTGGAAATCCTTACAGAGTTGTACCAAAAAATGACTTTTCCCCAAAGAGATCAAATATTCAAGCTTTTCCTTCCCACATCCGCTCAATTCTCCTCCACAAATCCCCCTTATCCATCTTCCATGTTCTCGACTAAGGGAAACCAAGTCATCTCATCCCTTTACGCTGTATTGGGATACTATTTTGATCAGTGGGTAGATGAGCCCATTCTGGGTTTCCTATCCATTTTCTCCACTAATGAAAATCCCACCACCCAGTTTGATTTCAGCACATTCTTGGCAGACAATATTCACGAACAGTTCATGAATTTTGGCACGGAAGGCATGTTCAGATATTCATCAATACTAGCCTACTTGTTCGTCTTCTTCCAGGTGGATAAATTTAGTTTTTCCATGCAGAAGATGGATGAAAATGGTAAAACTCAGGCAGTCACAGCATGGACTTCCTTGCTCAAGCACAACTCCACAGAGTACAGTTTCACGGCGCTCATCGATCAGTTCTACCACCCTGTGGTAAGTATGTTGAGCGGCATGCCTGAGCCTCAAATAAATGACGAAGTCCAGAGAATCCCGCATCTCTCAGACATCACAAAGACCAGGGATTGGTACCTGTATCAAAATCATACCGAGATCAGAGTATATGGGTGCGAATTGGCACCGTATAAGCTGCCCAAGTATTTTCCTATCAGAATCTTTTCTCTAGAATATATAAGGCATATTATAAATTTAGATGATATTCATTTTGTATCATTGAAGAAAAAGTAGCAGCTTAGAATCAAGGGGAAGATTGGTTCCTTCATCTGCAACAGTCGTGGCGTCGGGGAAGAATAAGACTGGATGTTGAGAGAAATGAAGTTCTTCATGAGCTCCCCATGGCACTATGATCCTTATGGGATCATCTCAGAGATGAGGGTGAAGAACAAGAACATCCCCTATGTTCATGAAGCTATGCCTAAGGTGGAAAAATTTGCAAATCAAACAGTGTGGGAGCCTAACACATTGGTCAAAGTGGAACAACAGGTTCACCCAACCACTGTGTCACCAACGACCACTCCACAGGTCCCTAAAGAAAAAAGGCCTCGACAAGATTTATCTCCGCCTGTCATGGAGGTATCGTCCGAAGAGTTCCAGTTGCACACTAAGAGGCCCAAGAAAATCTCAGTTCCTGGCCCGACTGGAGAAAAAGAAGCCCCGCCTACCACAGTGACCAAGTCTGTTATTCCACCCTTCGGTTCGGGCCTCCATAAGGACATTACCCCAGTATTGCCGAAGAAAACCACAGACTCCCCTTTGAACACTCAGCCAGGCAAGGTGGGACCAAATCTTAGTATCTTCGAGAAGTACGCGCTGATCAAGAAAAAGAACCAGACCCTTACCAGCACTACTTGTGCTCATTTTTCGAAGCAGACGTCGACTGCACAGCATAGGCCGCTATCTGCATTTGACACAGAAAAGGGCAGAATGCACATGGAATTCCTCTAGGAACAGGTACCAGATCCCAAGGTGATCACTGACTACAAGAGGGCCACCTTCGAATTCTAGATGAAGGACGTGCACCCAGCTGATCAGATGGATCTGCACAAGCAGACCGGACAAATGGTCTTCTATACATTGGCTCATGCTTCCACTTCTGCAACCAAATTGTAGGTGTCACTGAACAATGTTCAAACACAACTCAAGCTGGAGAAGATATCGTCCTTTGCAAAGGACAATAGAATCAAAACTTTGGAGGAGTTGGTCCTCAAGATCAGCTATGACCCTTCGAATGTCAAAGCAGTGGAGGAAATGATAAAGAAGAAGAATGATGACATTGCCTCCTTGAGGAAACAACTGAAGCTACCGCCCATAGAGGACTCGCAGGCGAAGGAGATAGCAGAGAAAGAAGGCGAGAAGGATGAAATTCTCAAGCTGCTCATGGAGCAGAATGCACAACTCAAAGAAATGGAAGCTGAGATGGAGAAACTATTAAAAGAGAAGGAGCAGTTGAAGCCAATGGAATTCATTCCATTGAGTGCCATTCCCATTTCAGGAGCAAGCACAACATCAGTGACAGTAGTCCCATCCGTAACTCCATTGACATCCCAAGAGAAGACAACCGACCTGGCTAAATCCATGGAAAAGATGAACCTGTAGGAGATAGAGATCAACAGGCTTAAAAAGGAAGTTGAGAACCTTCAGGAACTCAAAACTTCCTTCTAGACCAGCCTCTCCAAGGAAAAGAAGGTGACAGAGCAGCTCAAGCAGGAGTTACAGTAGCTCCGGAAGCAGACAGTGGCAGGAAAGACTTTGGTCGAGGTTAAAGAGAATGTATGGACATACATCACTAAGTCCATGAATGAAATATGGCCAATGATCTAGATCATGTTCGAGCATAATGAGTTGGTGCTGAGAAGAAAACAGGCCATCGAGAAGATCARAGTAGAATTGGGAGACATGCCAACACAAGCGAACGAGATCATCAAATTCCTCAATTCTAAGACCAGGGAAGAGCTGGAAGAGCTGAAGATTGAAGACAGAACATAGACCATCCTTGAGGTCAAAAGAGTTTTGACCAAGAGAGGATTAATGCTTCAGTTGGAAGAAAAGGTTCAAGCCATGAACCTAGGGGTACAAAGATTCTTCAGTAACATTGAAGCTCTCCAGAAGAAAGGTCTTCCTGGTCTGAAAGTGATCAATGATAAATTGATGACACTCCCAGACTACAAGAAGAGATTAACTGAAGTGGCTAAGGGCAGTTCAAAGTTTGCAGGCATACAAGGGAGAATCACTGGAAAGGCATTCCTGGATGCCCTTCAGTGGGACATCAGTATCCAACACGAGATTCGATACATATTCCTCACCAAGCCTACATTCGCCAAGTATACAGAAATGGACGAAGTGTATCGAAGACTGCTCAAAGTCAACGTGCCCCGTCATCTCAGATGGGAAGAGCTCTGTGATCTGATCGATTAGAAGATGATTTGTCCAGGTCTAGTCAGTTTTCCAGTCAGATGAGGTTGTGTAAAGGCTTCATCAACGGTCTATCCAGAAATCAGCGTGCAGTTACACCAAGTCATCAAGCAGTTCCTAGATTTAGGAAATTTGTTAAATTAGTTAGGCTAAAAATAGATTTAGCACGTCCTGGTCATTTATGATGGGAATGTTTTGTAATTTGAGTTATAAGTACTTCACCTTTCGAAGTATTGGGGGTTGTTGATCTTCACACCATGACGCTATTCAGACTGTAATATTTTTGAAGAGATCTTCCATTAATAAAAGGGAGGCACTTTTACAGGATTCTTGCGTGTATTCACTGGTGATGTTTTCTCTCTAAGTTGAATGTTATTCTTGCTTTGTGATCATCTTGTTTTCTAATTCTAATATTTAAGAGTAACAAATGTCACAGGATTTATCTCGTATACCCTGTTTCTGACTCGAAAGATTTTAGTGTTTTTCTTCTGGTGTTTTCAATAAAGGAATTCTTAACTGCTTCTTTGTTGAAAGTATCTTTCTCATTTTTTCTGCTAATCATCATTTAAGCTACTAAAAGATCCAGTGATTATATTATCTTTCCCTGTAAAAGTTTTCCCTTTGCATTTCTGGTTTGTATCTCATATTTATTAACACACAGACCCCATAGCCCAATGGATCTGTAGACTGTCTCAACCAATTTGAAAAAATACTTTGACAACAAAACCGACCTATTTCTTTACCTAGCCTAATATTTAAAATTGGAAACATAGCTAAATCATATAGAGAGATCCCTCTCTGAAGTTGGAAGGGATAGATCCCAACTTCAAAAGTGGTTGGATAAAGTTACCTTTGTAGATTTCTTCTGTTGTCAACCTCTAGGAAATTTACCAAGTGCTAACAGGACCTAGCTGGTGGACATTTTTGGGAGAACAAGCCTAGCTTGGGCTTCCATGGGGCTACAAGCCCATAGGTTGGATACTAGGGTCTCGCATGCTAGATGAGAGAGATCAGACTTGGACGAGCTTGATGATTGCTTGGACAACCTATCCTACCCCTTGCTTGCCAAATGATTTGCCTAGGAGGGGAAAAACGTCCCTCTTTTGAGATTGACGTCATGACCTTGGGGGATAGGACATGGTGGTGAGCTTCCACTCTTTGAAACATGGACATTTTGAGGAGAATAAGGTCTTCACCATGATATGAGTGCATATATTCTTGACATGTGGCCTTTAGAGGCCCATCCATGCTTCTCCAACACCAACAACGTCCTCAATGTGGAAAAACATCCCCTAAAGGGGTGACATCCTCCTAAATTAGGTTTTAATTTGTGAAAAAAGTGAAATTTTAAGTGAATTTTTTAATATTACTTTGTTAAGGGGGAAATATTAGGTTTGTTGACCCCTAATGTTGTGGTTTACTCCTTATTTTGTGGACAAACTATATTATCTACTTTTAGTATAAATAGAGATGATAATATCTTATTATAAATAATAACTCTTCCTCTTGTGAGAGACTTGGTCTGAAGTTTTCGGCCCTCTTGTCTCTTTTATCTCTTGTGCACTTGTTTATGGTTATGTTATGAATGGTTGATGGAGGAAGGCCTAGTGCTAGCTTTGGATGATGCTTTCTAGCTCTTGTGGTGAATTGTCTTAGCATTTCTCTTGATCTTGGAATGGTTTTTACTCTCTTGATATCATTTATTTCAAGTAAAGTATTGTTATGCTCATATCTATGTGGGAATTTTAATGGAATACCCCCACACCATATCCTTCATCATTTTATTTGCTTCATATCATTGATTAAGGGTTTTCTAAAAGAAGTATAAGGGCATACACCCTCTTAGCTTAAACCCTATCTTAGAGAAAATTTCCTTGGGAAGTAAAAGGGATTACACCCCCAAGGAGGTAACTTCTCTAAGCTCCTTTTGACTCCATTAACCCAATAGTAAAGGCACTAGTCATTGATTTCTTGCATTGGAGAAATAAAATATGGCATTGAGAAATGTGATTTTTCTGTCATTTTTACTTCTTGCAAAGTGGAATTTATTCCTTGTGCCTTGGGAACCTCACATCCACTAGGGAATCCCCATCTAGGGGATACTTATTGCTGCTATTACAAAATTTCATCTTCTGCCATTAGGGCTGTAGAAACACTAACTTACTTGCTTGAATAACTCTCTTACCAACCATTGGATTTTGCTCAAAGTTTGCACACTTGTTCTCTTTGGTCCAACGCACTTTTTGGAAAAGTTTGAGGAGATTCCAGTGGCTGATTTTATTTCTGTAATACATTGAATGTTACATCCATAAGGCATATAATTTTTTATAGACAAGTGTTTACAACAACCTTATCTTTTATGCTAAGAGTATTGGTTTTTCATCTTGAGTTTAGCTAATCATTCACTAGTTTTTCTCTTTCATTTTCTACTTGATATTTAGAATTTATGAGAAGATTTTAGTATAATTTTATTGCTTATCTATACTGTTATATATTTCTGAAAATTAGGGACATCAAGATTAAATTTCTGATCCAACAAACATATATTGTTGTTAAGTGTCTTTTCTTGTCTCTCGGGAAAGTAAAATCATCCAGAAAAGTATTATACCTGTGGGGAAACAATAACTTGACTTATATGACACCTCTTTCCACCTTTCACTCCACTTAGACTTGACATATAGGGGATTCACTTCCATCCATATTCATCCTCATCTCAATCCCCCTAGGGTCACCGAGATCGCCTCCCTAGAGTGACCTAGTCACCCTTGAAGTGCGGGACCTACATCGAGGTGACATTGGGTGTAGGATTCCCAAGCTGTAGAAATTTCCTTGTGTTTCAGGTCAGGATTTTCCCAACCTACAACTTGCGCTATAACATTTTGGAACCATTGTCGGGGAAGATTTTGAATCTTCTTCATACCCTAACGACACTTTGGTAAGCTATCCCAAAGTCTTTCCCTCAGCTTACCTGACAACTCCACCCGAGGGATGTTCCCTTTCCACCTTTCTTGATGAATTCATTTTGAAACACATTTGGTGACTCCACCTTCCCATAGCCCACCTTTCCCTTTTTCTCCCTTTCCATCCTTTGATGAGCCTTGATCTCATATGGCGACTCCATTGAGGTGTCCTTTCAGCCAATGGAAATATGGCACCATGGGATGAACCCCCATCCAAAAATTGTTATGCCTTGAAGAAGGAAATTTTACAGATGGAAAAGGAAAATGATGCCAATAAAGTTGTTAAGGAAATGATGAATCGCATAAGAGAATTATTTCCTTCCCTTGACGATGAAGAAGTATTCGAAGAAAAGGCATATGAAGAAATTCATCAAGAAGAGAACACAATAATTTGTGACCCTTTCAAAGACCTTGATGATACTTTATTCCATGACCTTGAAAGTGAAGAAGTGTTGAAGGAAACCTTGGATATGACAGATCCCCTTGAAGAAAAGAAAGCAAAGAATTATGCACTCAGAATCAAGCCTCTTATGATGAAGAGGCGATGGAGGGGCTTGTCTATAAAAAGAAATAATAATTATGATAAAGAACAACATATTGAGGCACTCTTGTCTTTGATCCCGTTTGATGAAGGTGAGCTTGTCCGATCTTGTTTACCTCTTAATGTTGAAAAATAAATTAGTCTCAATGATGAAGAATTTGAAGGTCCAGTTGAAGACGTCCATGCCTCTTCTCCTCCTGCACACAAAGATGAAAATATGGTCAATTTCAATCATGTTGATGGTCTTATGAAAGTACCCTTCGATATGGTTGATGAGTCTATAGACAATTTCATACAAACTGGAAGACGTAGATGGGATATTAGTTGTCTCAAATTTGATATAGACCCCATTTATGAATTTCAGGGTAGTTCTTAGGAATAGGGGGTGTCATCATCAAAGGAGTGGTCCTCATATGTATATGATGCATATGTTTGGAAGCCTAGTGATGACATGGTTACATATTTGTTCCGCCCCTTCGAGGATGAATTGTCACAACATACTCAGAGTAATCTTCAGTCATCCTTTGGTACATACCATTTTGAGGGTGCATACTTATTTTATGAGGAATTCCAACCATTGTGCTAAGATTTCAAGGAATACCAGGACGTGGCCACCTTAGAGCGGTTAGAGGTTCATTTTTCAAAGAGAAAGTATTTTCATCTTAGAGATTTCCATGGAGAATAATAGGGGAAGAGGAAATCTTTTTCTACACCTGAGATTGCTCCTTACATCTTACCCTCTTCTCTGAGAGACCATGTAGTGTTATTCCGATCTCTCTTTTCCTCTCATTCCTCAACAATAATTGAATCTTTGTGCGTGAACAGAGATGAGCCTTTGTCTACATATAGTAGCCCCTTTCAGAGATGGATTGATCAGTCTTGTGGCTACACTTTTAGGCATGATGATAGAGATTGTGGTTTCTCTTTTTAGCAGGATTTCCTCCCTCCCACCCATTTACATGAGTTATATTTCATGATTGATTATATGTCTATTTATTCTCATGATTACTATGTGATGTGTTAGTCACCATTAATTTTTTTATGTGAAATCGAGATTTCAGGATCTAGCGAGGTGCTAAACTAGTTTGGAAGCCTAACAAATTAGGAAAGGGGCTAAATATGGCAGGGAAAGGATAAATCTGGCAGGAGCAAACCTGATGGGGCCCGATACATCGGGGATCATGAAATCTCAAGATTAACGATCGAGGATGATTTCGGGGGGACAAACTACGTGGAGGTTAATTTTGGAAAGCGAGCCAAAATTTAAACCATGGTTTTTCGTTCGGGGATACGTGGCGCCACCAGGTGCATTTCATGGTGAAAAGCGGGTTGCCCCAAACCACTTTCTCATGCCCCCAAAATTTGGAAAAGTATAAAAGGGAATTTTGTTATTTATTTTATTATTTCGAACACTGGATCATTTGAACCTTGGCACGAGCACCCTCTTTCACCTGTAGCTCAACATTACACCAACTGCACACCATTTCTTCTCGTTTCCAAGTATTTTTCATCACAACCATGGATCCTATCATAAACTCGGTAATAGAACAAGATCCCATGGAAAATGAATAAGCCCTAATTGATCAATATTAAGATGTTTTTGATACCGAAATCATCATTTCTCCCATATTTATGTCTAGAAGAACCCTGTTCGATAAAGTAGGAAAGTGTATACCATTCCTTGAAGCAATCCAGGCCACCATAGTCCCTTATAGGTTGGTGAACTGAACAATATTCCCATGAAGAAAGAGTCATCATGAATAAATGAGGGTCTGAGGTCATGTAGGGTAGATATTCTATCAATTCGAGAGTCCCTCGGCATACCAGAGTCATTTTCCGCAATGTTTGAACCTTTCAATGAATAAAATCTAATTAGGGTATACAGAGAATGTCCATCAGAGGTCCAAGATGTATTTTTACAGACAATTGTCAAACCAAAACATTTTTAAGAGAGTCTGTCTTTGCCAATGAATGTGAGTATAATGGTTATTGAAGTCCAATGGGTATGTTCCCTTTTGAGTCAAGTTTTAGGTCTAGACAATGAAAAATAGGTGGTCGAAGTCATGCTCAGTTTCCTTTTGAACGTTTTTAAGTCAAAGTTTGGTCTGTCAGTATGCATTAGTTTTGATCAATTCATAGTTGATAATATCCATAAACATCTATTAAATTTTCTCTCTCTAAGGTATTTATGTCGGATTACTGAGAGGGGGGGTCAATCAGTAATAGAGAAATTTAATCCTTTTTAAGGATATAATCCAAGTGTTATATCAATGAAGCATTATCATCCAATAACTGCAGAGTAAATCATAAATGAAAAAATGAATAAACATACACATACACAGTACACCAGTGTTTTACGTGGAAACCCAAATTGGAAGAAAACCACATAATGCTTTTTCTTATATGTCTTGAAGAATTAAATTCATTGGAAGCACCAACTTCCTTTGTTTTCCAGCTACAACTGGAAGGAGTCTCCAACCCCCTAGTTTCTTAGTCTACAACCTGAGGGAAGCTCCAACTCCCCAATTCTCTGGCTACAACCAGAAGGAGGCTACAACCCCCTATGTTCTCTGGCTACAACCAGAAGGTGTCTACAACCACCTGTCCTTGCCCAGTCCTGCCACCTCGAAGTAGAAGTAGAATGATGGAACCACTGTCAACCTGTCACTGTGAGATATACCATTGTAAACCTGTACCAATACATCTGAACCGTGCATCAACCATGCATCAACCTGTACCTCAACCTGTACCATAAACAAGTGCATCAACCATGCACCAACTTGTACCAAATAACCTGTAATCAACCTGTACCATAAAAAAGTGCCTCCAACCATGTACCAAATATGTACCAAGTATGTACCAATCATGTGTCAACTACTCATCAACTATGACTCATAAATATGTACCAACATCATCAACTATACACCTCATGTATGTACCAACTCATCAACTACTTGTCTCAACCATGTACTCAACATGTACCTCAACCAAAATCCCTCATCAATTTCATCATCCAAATTTGATTTGTAGCTCTGTAATAGACCTGGTGT
>SNQJ01S0006866.1:18057-31901 GCA_010110895.2 Picea sitchensis | reverse complement strand
TGAAGAGAAGTATTATGTTTGGAGCTGAAGCTCATTAGGAGGAAGCCCCCTCGAAGAGGCAAGTGAACAGGAGAGGATCCCTTCCATAATAGGATCCATTGTATGGTGTTGCCCTACCTCAAGGGTTTGATATAATAAAGTGGTGTTTTTATATATTGTTCTTCTATATCTGTTGTGGTACTTTTGTATTCAGTATTGGTTTTTAACACAAGATAAAACCTACAAAGTTGATCAAGGGGCAGGGGATGGCAAAGATGATGGAACATACAAATTGTGAGCTCTTGGGAATTAATTTTATTGTTGATTTGTCAATAGATTCAGAAGAAGAAAAGATCCCTCAGGTATCCCAAAAATTTCTTGACTCCCCATGGTATGTTGACATTATTTATGTGTCGAGAAATTTACAGGCTCCTCCTTAATTTAGAAAAACCAAGGCTAGGTTTTTGAAGCTAAAAGAAGAAAAGTTTTGTATTTTAAATAAATCTCTGTATTGGAAGGATCCAGGAGGAATTTTGCTGAGTTGTTTGTTGGAGGAAGAACTAGAAAAAACCATCAGATATTTTCATAAAGGTGATTGTGTAGGGCACCATTATTGGAAAAATACCATGCACAAGATATTGAGGGATGGGTTCTATTGGCCTAACATTTTTTCTGATGTTTACAAATAAGTTTCAAGATTCCATGAATGCCAAATTTTTTATGGAAAGAGAAAACTATAGCATTTTCCCTTGAAGCCTATTTCTATTGAAGCACCCTTTAGACAGTGGGGCCTTGATTTCATAGGAGAGATTCATCCACAATCCTCAGCTCAACATAAGTGGATACTGATAGCCGCAGATTAATTCACCAAGTGGATTGAAGCAATCCCCACAAGGCAAGCCAAATATACTTTTATCATTTAGTTTTTGGAAAAAAATATTTTGTCTAGGTTTGGTTATCCAATCAAAATCATTATAGACAATGCAACAACATTTAAGTCCAAAAAGATGGAAAAATTTTGCAGTGATTACAATATAACTCTTGGCCATTCCACAACTTATTACCCTCAAGGTAATGGGTTGGTTGAGTCATCCAATAAGATTTTGATCAGAATTATAAAAAAATCGTTGCAAGATAACAAAAATTATTGGCACAAGAAACTTATCCATGCACTATGGGCTAACATGATCACCACTAAAAGGTCTCTTGCCACTTCACCCTTCCATATTTTGTATGGCACATAGACAATTTTTCCTACTTCATTAGGATTTCCAGTGATGAGATTGCTACAGGAGTAAGATGTTGAACCAGATGCCACTCAAAGGAGGACAGATGAACTAATCAATGTTCAACAAACAAGAGAGAAATCCTTCACCAACTCTCAACTACACCAAGAGAGGATTAAAAAAGATTTTGACAGGCATACTAAGGAGGATAATTTCAAAGTAGGGGATTTGGTGTTGAAATGGAATGACATGAATGAAGATAGAGGAAATCATGGGAAATTTGACCATCTGTGGCTGGGACCTTTCAAAATTGTGGCATACCATGGAAATGATGCATATCTGCTACATGAACATAATGGAGATCTTGTTGGTGGGAGACCTGTGAATGGCAGGTTTCTCAAGCATTATCTCGCTTAAAGAAGTTTTCACCCATTCCATTTCATTGTATATAACCATTTTTTTTTTAGTTGAAGTAATTGAAATCAAATCAACAGAAATTGAAGCCCGAAGCGAACACCCTAAGTTATGCTGAGTATAATTTGAGTTATGTGAACGAAGTTTTGTGAATAAGATGTTGATCAATTTAGTTTCATGAGTGAAATATAGCCCAATGGGCGGGCACTTGGTCTATCATTCTTTGCTAGCTCGCTGGGAGGATAGCATCCCCAGTTGGAGCCCATGTTAGTCACCATTAATTTTTTTATGTGAAATCGAGATTTCAGGATCTGGTGAGCTACTAAACGGGTTTGGAAGCCTGAAAAGTTAGGAAAGGGGATAAATATGGTTGGGAAAAGATAAATATGGCAGGAGAAAAGCTGATGGGGCCCGATACATCGTGGGTTGTGAACTCTCAATATCAACGGTCAAGGATGATTTCAGGGGGAGAAACTACGTGAAGGTTAATTTTGGAAAGCAGGTCAAAATTTAAACCATGGTTTCGTTCAGTGATACGTGGCGCCACCAGGTGCATTTTGGGGTGAAAAGCGGGTTGCCCAAAACTACTTTTTCATGCCCTCAAAATTTGGAAAATTATAAAAGGGAATTTCGTTATTTATTTTATTATTTCGAACACTAGACTGTTTGAACCTTGGCATGGCCATCCTCTTTCAACTGCAGCTCAAAAATACACCAATTACATGCCATTTATTCTCATTTCCAAGTATTTTTCATCACAACCATGGATGCTATCATAACCTCAGTAACAGAACAAGATCTCGTGGCAAATGAAGAATCCCTAATTGATTGAGATTCAAACATTTTTGATACCGAAATCACCATTTCTCCCATCTCTGTGTCTAGAAGCAACCTATCCGATAAAGTAGGAAAGTGTATACCATTCCTTGAAGCAGTCCAGGCCACCATAGTCCCTTATGTTGTTGAAATTGATTTCTCATTTCCTGAATTTATAGGTTGGTACGTCGAACGATATTCCCATGAAGAAAGAGTCATCATGAATAAACGAGGGTCCGAGGTCATGTGTAGGGTAGATATTCTGTCAATTCGAGACTCCCTCGGCATACCAGAGTCATTTTCCGCAATGTCTAAACCTTTCAATGAAGAAAATCTAATTAGGGTATACAGAGAATGTCCATCAGAGCTCTGAGATCTGGTTTTACAAACAATTGTCAAACCAGAACATTTTTCAGAGAGTGTCTTTTCTAATGAATGTGAGTATAATGGTTATTGAAGTTCAAAGGTCTATTCCCTTTTGAGTCAATTTTGGCGTCTAGACAATGAAAAACAGGTGGTCAAAGTCATGCTCGATTTCCTTTTGACCTTTTTTAATTCATAGTCTCGTCTGTCAGCTGCATCAATTTTGATCAATTCATAGCTGATAATATCCATAAACAACAAGTAAATTTTCACTCTCTAAGGAATTTTAGATACTACAACTATCTGTTGAATATTTTCCTGGAAACCAATAAAAAATAATTTCCTGAAGTATCATTTGTATCAACTGAATGTAAAAGGATTACATTGCTTATGCAAATAAATAAAGTCATGTCCAGAGTTTACAGTTTGATTTACAATACCATCCTACCTAGATTTTTGGATGACATGAGGAGCTATCTACAACTAAATTCAGAGAGAAAAGTGGGGGATTGGGTACTATTCATGCACTTAACAATGATCTAGATTTATGGTTGTCATGAATCCCCCTATCTATTTCATATTTTTCTGACCCCTAGAATCTTTTCCCTTGAATTCATCAGGCAAATAATTATATCTGAGACAAAGAATTTCCTAAAGTTGCACAAAGCCTCCAACCTCAAGTTCCCTTTTATCATTGGCCCTGTCATTGTCAAATCTAGATCATGTTTATCTCAAATTTAATCAAAGCTCAAAGAGTTTGGTTTTGCACAACTACAGGGAAGAAGGTATGATCCACGTCAAATAATATCCAAGAAATATTGATGAACACACAAGCCACTTATGAGCATGAACCAGTTGAGGGTTTTGATAAGATGGAAAATATAGAAGTCTATGTTGATATGGAAGCAATCTTGAAACCAACTCAAACACAACAAGTGGATGAAACCCTACAACAAAGTCAAACACAATAATCTTCTCAGAAACTGATAGTCACAGTTCCTAAGATGAGTGTTTACATAAAAAGAGGTAGTTCAGAGGCCATGGGCACTAGTGATCAACAAAATGGTCCCTAACAAGATGAATATTACAGAGTCTCCACATATAGTGTATTTAGAGGAAGAAGAGCCTAGAGAATAAGTAAATATGGATATGGTGGAAAGTTGCACCAGCACTGTAGAGGTTGAAAAAGAAAGAACATTCCAAAGTGAAAGTAGCTCAAGAACCTTTAGCAACAAGAAATGCATCATTGATAAAACATCTAAGGCATTTTATCAATCTAAAGAATATTTGGCAAAACAATATGCTGAGAAGGGAAACATAGCTCTGGGTGAGATGAGGGATTTATTCTCTGAAGTGGAAAATAATTATCAACATAAATCTTCTATGTTCACAGTAAGGGATGTTGAGAAGAGGACCTTTAACATTGCAGTTGTAGATGAAGAAAAAGTCTCTGAGATAAATATAAGGTATGACAACATCAGTTCTCCAGACAAGGTCAAATTCCATAAGAATAAGTGTGAGATGTTGTATTTTGATTACCTGAGTTCAATCTTGAAGAATTAAAAGTTGTCATATTATGCAATACAATTGGAAGGATAGTTGAGGAAATAAAAAGCATCTAGAAGCGCTTGGCAGACTCAGGTCAAGAGGATGGAATATGAAGGCCCCCAAGGGTTGAAATCCTCATTGGATGAAAAAGAAAAATCAATTCAAAGATTGAAGAAAAAATTGAAAATGTCTTCTACAGAGCATCCACAAACAACATAATTGTTTGCTCTAGAACAGGAAAAGGAAACACTTCGTCAAGAGGCTTTGGACTACAAGGCTAGGGTGTTGCAGCTAGAACGCGAAAAGGTGAAATGGTCAAAAGAGAAGACATAATTGCTAAACATGGTTGTAGTTGTACCTCCTGCTACGGAAGTTGGGTCAAATACTAAAGGACTTGTCCAATCTATGTCACGAGTCATCCTGAAAGAAGGAGAAATCAAAGGGCTAAAGGGAAGCATAAAGAAATTGAGGCAAGAGATGCAGACAAAAGATGAAAGAATGGCTCAATTTCAAAAGGAGAATGAAGTCTTGCAAGAGAGGATAGATAAATTGAACATGAGATTAAGAGGCAAAGGCCTGTTGTAGGGGGCTAAGCATATCATCTAGGACTCTATAACTATTGAATCTTCCAAGTTCAGAGTATATTTGAATTTCATTAATGATAAAGATAGCATAGCCATCATAGCCATAAGTAGGTTCACTATTGTGAATGAAAATTTAGCAAAGAAACCATCAGAATGGGCCCAAAACGCCATAAATATACTCAACTCCATTCCTACTATAGACCTTCAGACTATTGAAGTTAAAGATATAACTACATTGATTATCTAGGATAGGAGGGTTATTGCTAAACATAACCTGTTGAAGTCAATCCAAACCAAGGAAACACAGATGGAGAAAAGTGTGCAATAGGTCAATGATATGTTTGAAGAATTGTTCATCAAAGGACTTCCACCATTTTGGGATGGAAATGGAAAATTGTATGATCGGGAATAATACAATGCTTGCATCACTCAGTGTAGAATGGATCACTCCAATTTTGAAACCCTGGAGGAAAATCTGAAAGGAGCTACATTACTTGAGCATTTGATTACAGACTTTGAGATTTTGAATCAATTCAAAGAAGTCAAACATGGACTACCAGTCATGTCATATGCTTCTTGCATTGACCTGGAAATTTTGATAAAGGAAATGACAGATTATGATATCCCTTCTGACTTGCAATGGAAGGAGATATTGTGACTGGGTAAGAAAAAATGCAATTTTACAGGGTCCAGTTGATGATGTTCAGATGTCACTGAAGATGGAAGATCATGTGGAAGACCAAAGAAGAACAAGTGGTGAAGAAAGAAACTAAAACACCAGAGGAGCCAAAATTTGGACCATGAAACATTTTCTTTCTAATCATTGTAATCAGCTTCAAAACCGAAATTGTCCCTTGTAATTATTATAATCAGTTTCAAAACCAAAATGTTTCATTTTAATCATTGTGATTGGTTTCAAACTGAAGGAACTCAGTTTGTATAAATATTAGGAGTTCCAAATGTATTATGGGTTGGTAGAAGTGCAAGGGCATGATTTTAGCTACTCGAAACTTGAATGTAATTTTTTGAAGCTGAATAGAATACACATGCAGAAGTCTTGAAGTTTCCATGAAAAGATTCTAATGGTGGTGATATGAGTTTTGTCTCCTCTCTTTGTATGTATTTCATGTATTTTTGATTTCATTTTCACTGTCTTCTGTTTAAATTGGATATTCAAAGGCCTAGAATTCATCTTTTGATGCTCTCGGATAAAGAAATTTAAAATGTGTTAAGTTCTTCCTAGCTAATATCAGAATTCATTTACTTAATGATCTGATATAGTTACATGTTTTTCCTTTCTTCCTACACTCTGCAAATTTACAATTTATAACTTAGATTTATCACCTCATTTAGCCTTTATCCTATGGAGAGTTCTACCGACCAGTCAGTGCTTCCATTCATTTCAAACGTTTGACTCCATATCCCTAAGTGTCCCTCCCCTTCCTTGCCAAAAAATTTATAAAAAACCATTTCAAAAAAACAAAACCTAGCCATTGATTTGTTAAAGAAAAAACATCTATTAAAGACCTAGTGACATAAGAGAGCCCTCTCTGAGTTGAGAAGGCTAGTACCCAGCTCTAAAGTTGGTTTGTAGGTTACCTCTGTCGTTTCTTTTATCAGCTAATTAAATTTACAGAATTCTAACATGATGGACTTATCTTTGTTGTTTCACATGATTAAGCACAGGGGGAAATTTCTTCGTCCAATGACCAAGTGGTTGCATTGGTTGTACGATTTCACCAAACACCTTCTGGACTTGATCTTTAGGTTCCCAGGACCCCAGGTAAGTAGGTAAGTCATTTTGATTCCCTGCATTTTCATCTTGATTGCACATACTAGTTTAGATTCATTTCATTTTCATTCTACTCTACTTGCATATTGAATTCATTCTAAGTCTAGAACATTTTGAAAAAATATCAAAATTTTCTTTTTCTAGCTCAGTTGGTTTGGATTATGATCATATGAGAACAAGGATGAGTAGGCCATCCTACACTTTATATTTTTATGTTTCCTTGCAGGCACAGGTCTACCAGGAGATGATGTAGTTCTCATGCACTCTACGATGAGCACATGTCCCCATGTAGGAGCAAGATGTTATCCCCATTTTGTGGATAACTAAGGAGATGATGTATTGAGGCCCTCAACTTGCATATATGTAGTGCCGAGAGACTGCATGACCAACATTACCCTTTTCACAGATGGAAAACCCACTCAGTACCACATATAGTCACATGTTTACAGATGGCATCCACCACACCATCTAGCTTCCGAAAGGAAGTGGGCCTTGCTCCATGAGGTACAATTCATTATTATGGTGAGAATCATTTCAATATGTAATCCATTTTATTATGTTGTATCTTAGATTTCTCTGGATTTCATGATATGTCCTTGGAAATTATTCTTTTTTCCATGCTTCACCTTGGTGGTTGACATTGCACCCTAGTAAGTGGTTTTCCTTGGGGATGGGTTTACAACTGGTAACTCCCTTAATGAGCCATCATATCGTTCCCAATCATACTTACCACATTCCATCATTATTCCCCTCCATTTCCTTTTCTCTTAGGATTTTAGGGTATATTGACCCAAGAAGGGGTTGTCCCTCATTGTATGGGAAGAAGGGGCTAAAGACCCAAAGGGGTTGGTTTTGGGAAAAATATAAATGACTTATATAAAAACTCTAGATTCTTCGCCAAGGTATCACACAAGAAAACAATGAAACACTTATCTTTGAATAAAGGGGATCCACAATGTAATAAATAAATGCTTGGAAGGTTTGTTGAAGGATAGGAGGTCTCATCAAGAGATGACCTATCACGTCCATGGATATCTAGTGGTATGAAATTGTCATCTGGTCGCCAAACCAACGCAATGGCTCTCAGCTGGATGGATGAGAGAAAGGGGGTCTCATCACGAGCCAACATTCTCATTTTCGTTAGGTCTTTATGGGTGAAATTTCCATCACCTGGTCACCACGCTAAGGCATTGACCTTCAATCTCTCCTTATGATATTATAAAAGAAAATATAAATAAATAAAGATAAAAGGCAATTGATGGGCTCGGAAAAAGTGCATTGCAGACGAAGGTACCACACACCCTCTACAAAGGCACCCATGAATGAGACACTACGGCCCCTTGTATGTCATGATCTCTATGCCGATTGATTCTTGACCCCATCCACCTCATACACTTTACATGTCTTAGAGAGGGACCTCTTCGAAGCTCTCCTTGACCTAGGGAAAGATCTACCCAATAGGAAATCTTTTCAACCCTCCCATATTTAAGCTTGACAAGTCACATAATGTCTTTGAGCTGTAAATTGTTTGATATGGTGATCTTTGATGCACATGCTTAGATGGATTATTTATTGATTGGATAAAATTATCATGATGCTATTACTTGAGATCCTTGGAGGGTGTGTTCATTTGTCTTTGCGGGACCTAGTTGGTGGACAGTTTTGGGAGAACAAGCCTAGCTTGGGCTTCCATGGGGCTACAAGCCCACAAGTTGGATACCAAGGGACCGCATGCAATATGAGAGAGATCAAACTTGGATGGCCTTGATTATGACTTGGAAAACCTAGCCCACCCCTTTCTTTCCAAATGATTTTCCTAGGAGGGGAAAAACATCCCACTTTTGAGCTTGACGTCATGACCTTAGGGGCTAGGGCATGGTGGTGAGGTGCCACTCTTTGACACATGGATTTTTTTAGGAGAAGAAGGTATTCACTGTGATATGAGTTCCTATATCCTTGACACACGACCTTTGGATGCCCATCAATGCTTCTCCAACACCAACAACTTCCTCAAAGTGGAAAAATGTCCCCTAAAGGGGTGACGTCCTCCTAAATTAGGGTTTAATTTGTGCAAAAAGTGAAATTTTAAGTGAATTTTTTAATATTACTTTGTTAAGGGGGAAATATTGGGGTTGTTGACCCCTTATCTTGTGGTTTAATCCTTATTTTGTGGACAAACTATATTAGCTACTTTTAGTATAAATAGATATCATAAGATCTCATTTTAAATCATAACTCTCCCTCTTGTGAGAGACTTGGTTTGAAATTTTTGGCCCTCTTGGCTCTTTTATCTCTCATGCACTTTTTTATGGATATATTATGAATGGTTGATGGAGGAATGCCTAGCACTAGCTTTGGATGATCCTCTCTAGCTCTTGTGGTGAATTGTCTTATCATTTCTCTTGATCTTGGTATGGTTTTTACTCTCTTGCTATCATTTATTTCAATTAAAGTATTGTTATGCTAGGAGATAGGTGGGAATTATAATGGCATACAAGTCCATCATAGCCTTCATCATTTTAATTGCTTCATCTCATTGATTAAGGGTTTGGTAAGAGAGGTATAAGGGCATACACAATCTTAGCTTAAACCCTAGCTTAGAGAAAATTTCCTTAGGAAGTAAAAGGGATCACACCCCTGAGGAGGTAGATTCTATAAGCTCATTTTGACTCCATTATCCCAATATTAAAGGAACTAGTCATTTATTTGTTGCATTGGAGAAATAAAATATTGCATTGGGAAACATGATTTTCGGTCATTTTTACTTCTTGCAAAGTGGATTGTATTCCATGTGCCTTGGGCACCTCACAACCACTAGGGCATACCCATCTAGGGAATAATTATTTTTGTTGTTACAAAATTGCATATTCAGCCATTAGGGCTGTAGAAACCCTAACTTACTTGCTTGAATAACTCTCTTATCAACCATTGGATTTTGTGCAAAGTTTGCACACTTGTTCTCTTTGGTCCAACGCACTTTTTGGCAAAGTTTGAGGAGATTTCAGTGGCTGATTTTCTTGTTGTAATACATTGAATTTTACATCCATAAGGATGATATATTTTTCTGTAGACAAGTGTTTACAACAACCTTATCTTTTATGCTAAGAGTATTGGTTTTTCATCTTGAGTTTAGCTAGTCATTTATTAGTTTTTCTCTTTCATTTTCTACTTTATCTTTAGAATTTATTGAGAATATTTTAGTATAATTTTCTTGCTGATATATATTGTTATCTATTTCTTCAAATTAGGGACATCAAGCTTAACTTGATGATCCAGCTAACATATATTGTTGCAAAGTGTCTTCTTATGTCTCGGGAAGGTAGAATCATCAGGAGAAGTATTATACCTGTGGGGAAACAATCACTTGAATTACAAGGCACCTCTTTCTACCTTTCACTCCACTTAGACTTGACCTATAGGGGTTTCACTTCGATCCATATTCATCTCAATCCCCTAGGGTCACTAGGATAACCTCCCTAGAGTGACCTAGTCACCCTTGAAGTGCGAGACCTACATCGTGGTGACATTGGATATAGGATTCCCATGTTGTAGCACTTGCCTTGTGGTTGGGTCGAGATTTTCCCAACCTAAAACTTGTGCTATAACATCACCTAACCTCCCTAACCCCTCAAGTGGGTAAAATAATATATTTCCTTGTAATAAAGGTCAATATTAATAAGGCCTAACAATAAGGATGACCTAATAGAATCTTTCGCTTCTAGAAGGATCTTCCTCTAGATTGTTCTTTTGGATAGATAGATTTGGTATAAATAGGAGTAGAGGGTATGGGAAGTTTTGTCTTGAAGAATTATTGTAATAGAGCTCTTCTCTACTGGAGGTTGCCCCCTCAAAGAGGCAAGTGAACATTGTTTCCTATCAATAAAAGTATAATTTTGGTGTTGTGGTTCCATACAATTTGTGGTGCCGTTGTTATCTATGTCGTATTTTCGTATATGTTGTTATCTCAGTGTTATTCTCTGCATTATTTCTCTTTTCTGCTAATATAATAGACCCGACACCTTACAAATACTAATAGCTAGAGAATGAACTATGGATCACCAATTCATTGATTCACAAAACACACACACACACACACACACACACACACACACACATATATAATTTCTTCTTAGAGAAACCTAAAATAATTCTCAAGAAGATCTAGAAAATAATTATCTAGAACTAGGTTTACAAATAATAAACTCAACTTTTCTATATATTTCTTCAACTAAAACATTAATTAATGGGAAGTGATTACAACAGTGCAATACGTTCACTTGTGAATATTTGATTGAATATAATAAGGATGAATGTTTGATCGATTGTAGGATGTAACACAAGGCTGCGTATGTCATCACCTAACATGATTTTTGATGTCACTTGTTTTCATGTTTCCTGCACTATTGAAAGAATGAATCGATTAATACTCCATTACACTTTCCCTCTTTTCTTTAATTATCATAACATTTAAGTCATATTCGACGAAATGAGAACAAACCTGAGCAACAATTTCTCCACAGCCACCGAATACCGTGAAGGAGAACATTCGCTCGCCCAGGGATCGACCCTTCATTTGATAATCAAAAAGCTTCGTATTATGACATTTTGTCGGGTGTAATACAAATCTAGAAGAGGGTTTGCTTGAGAAGAGTTTCCACACTGACTTTATAACACTAAACACTAGCTTCCCACAACCATGGTCATCTCCTCGATTGTCGAAACTCAAAATTTTCTTAAACCACAAACAAAATCAATCAACATAAACAAATCTATAAATTATACTCAAAGTGCAAGACATTGTAATTAATAAATTGAGTAAATGTACCTTATGATGCATAGTAAAAATAACTTTCCCCACAACATCCATGAGAATGAGTCGGTGTTTCAAATGAGATGAGTAATCTTCAACTTTGAAGACCACATTTCCAGATGAATAAAAAATTGTGAAGCCATTTCCATGAAAGAAGAGAGATCGCTTCCAAATGGTGAAGGTGGCGAGAGAGGAAGAAAGGTAGTTCAATACGCAAAACTTATCATCGTGGCCACTCGAAAATGAAACACTTGGGGTGAGGGCATCGAGATGCCTACATTCACCTGAGGATTTTTTCTAGTAGGGAGTGAATACTATAAAATAAAACAAACCTTATGAGGTAACAAGTTAATTATAGGTACATGTTCGACCCATAGAGTCCATGTATGGATTAGGATTCGATACGTTATTGAAAAGTTCCAATTAGTTAGAGTTATTTTTGTTAAGAACATGAAGTCTATGCCACCCACTTTGTGCCATCCTTCATTTACTGTTGAAATATCTATGCCACCCACTAGCTACAATCCTTTATTTATTGTCTAAATACAATATTTTTTGGGGAAAATCATTTATTTTTAACATACTAATATTTTTGGTGGACATCTGTTGGATTACTGAGAGGGGGGGTGAATCAGTAATAGCATAATTATAATCCTTTTTCCTCAAATTTTATATCAATGTAGAATTATTATCCAATAATGAGCAGTAAGAAATAAACAATCACATACATACACAGTACACCAGTGTTTTATGTGGAAACCCAAATCGGGAGAAAACCATAGAATGATTTTTCTTATATGTCTTGAAGAATTACATTCATTAGAAGTGCCAACTTCCTTTGTTTTCCAGCTGCAACTGGAATGAGGCTCCAACCCCCTAGTTTCTTAGGCTACAACCTGAGGGGAGCTCCAACTCCCCAATTCTCTGGCTACAACCAGAAGGAGGCTACAACCCCCTATGTTCTCAGGCTACAACCAGAAGGTGGCTACAACCACCTGTCTTTGCCCCATCCTACCACCTCGAAGTATAAGTAGAATGATGGAACCACTGTCACACTATCACTGTGAGATATACCATTGTAAACATGTACCAATAAATCCGAACCATGCATCAACCTGTACCATAAACAAGTGCATCAACCATACACCAACCTGTACCAAAAAACCTGTAATCAACCTGTACCACAAACAAGTGCATCCAACCATGTACCAAGTATGTACCAATCATGTTTCAACTACTCATCAACCATGACTAATCAATATGTACCAACATCATCAACTATACACCTCATGTATGTGCCAACTCATCAACTACTTGTCTCGACCATGTACTCAACATGTACCTCAACCAAAATCCCTCATCAATTTCATCATCCAAATATGATTTGTAGCTCTGTGATAGACCTAGTTTATATTATCACATTCCTACAAACCATCCTTAACTTTAACAACAAGAGACTAGCATTTTCATCAAACTTTTCTTTAGTCTCACATGCCTAATTTTGGATTAGTTAACAACCCTAAATTGAAGTAATCATAACTTTTAACCTGTAATGTATAAAGATATGAAACTGATACACATTGTTCTTCAATGTTTTTTATGCAATTACTCCAAGTTTCACTACTTGGAACCTCTCATAAAAGGTGTTATAGAAAAAATGGCATACCTTGGTGAATCTTGGCTTATTCTAGAGAGTGATCTTGTAGAGCGTGCTCCACACGGAATATTTGTTGAATTGATCTGAAATTGTAACACAACATACTACCGCTTGTACCATAACCAACACATTTTTTCTAACTAAATTTGTATCTGTTATGAAGAAGTTATGACGTTTTTACCCGAAACACATGTTTTTGACTAGTTTCAGGACTAGCCACAAACCCTATTTTCCATGTAGTGTAACTCCCAAAATACAACAAACCACAAGATGATTTTTTTACCACAGATAATTGGATCTATTTTCTCAATGGAATAAAAATTTCACAGTCTGAATCATTATAGAAAAAAATTTATAGCGAAAAGGGTGAGATGACCTGTAAATAACATACCTTAGAAAGCACCATCAAAAGAATTTATCCTTCCTTGCATTTCGGCCTTCTTTCCTTCACCTTCCCTCAGAATTTCAGCTTAGATATAATTGGTTACCTCAAACACCTATAGATATTCAAGATGCTCAAGTGTGATTAAAATGAGAGAGCCTAGCCTCTTATTTATACTCTCCAAGTAGCTTCCTTAAAAACATCTTCTAGGTCACTTTGCCCACTTTCCTTATTTTAGGGTTAACCCACTTCTAATTTCTCCATTAAATTTAT
>SNQJ01S0006865.1:329074-349685 GCA_010110895.2 Picea sitchensis | reverse complement strand
TCCACTTTACCCATCTAATTTACATTTGACTTGTCAAGGCACAATAAGGCCTACTTTTACAAAGGCACAATAGGGTTGACTTAACAAATATAATATAAAAATGTTCTTTAGGGTTTTGTCTTGGTCAAATACAAGATAAATATAATATTAATATCTTTTGAAGCTACTCAAACTTCCACACTCCTGCTTATCAAGGAAGGTATTCTTCTAGCATGAAAATCACGACTACTTCTCCTCTTTTGTACACTTGACCATTGACTTGTTTAATTTCCATGAATCTATATTAAAGAAGTTTTATAACCATATCAACATTTGGGGTCTCATCATCCAGCTGGGCTTTAGGTCATTATAGCACTTCCACTTGCCAGTTCACACAGAATCCGACATCTAATTCCACACAATGAACTAGTAACCTCATGTTGGCACACCAAGCAACTGGTCCACAACAGGCATCTAATCACGAGGATTAGGCAATGTAGTTTGCACACACTATCGATCTATCCCAGGGCTAGGAATCACCTCAAACCACACAGGTTGGCCCACTAGCTAGAAATTCAGGTAACTAACCAGCCCTGAAGGCATGGCATCTACTGAACTTGTGTGAGGTCATGCTAACTCGTGCCATAGTCAGTAATTTTGTGTACTAGACTTTTTAACTAGAGTAGCAATCTGCATACCAGGCTATATCACTTGGGTAGCAGTAACTTGGCATACCAAGCTTTATCACGGGGGTAGCCATCTATGTACCAGGCTTAATCATTGGGGTAGTAGTAACTCGACGTACCTGGCTTAATCATTGGGGTAGTAGTAACTCGACGTACCCGGATTAATCATTGGGATAGCCATCTGCGTACCAGGATTTATCACTGGGGTATCAGTAACTTCACATTCTTCAGTTTTGTTCTCAAGGTCATCTTCTGGTTGATGTTCTTGCCTTAATACAATCTGGATAAGGCATCAAACATTTGCTTGGGAGTTGTCAACGATGAGACATGGATGATCAAATGATCATTGATAGAATCAACAATGATTCTCTTCGCCTTCACTAGGTTCTACTTATATTTTGCTTTGGTCTCATTTTCATTAGGTTCTGGACCTTCTTCTTTTACAAAGTCTTCTAGATCTTTCTCTTCCAGAATGAGCATTACTCTATTCTTCCATGCTCAAAAGTTGTCAGCGCCTTCAAGCTTCTCATCAAGATTAGTATTGGGTGTCATCTTGTGCTTGAAAAATACAATAAAGAGATAAACTTTTCAAAGAAATTTTTTCACTTACCAGATAGTGTTATGCCAACTTGACCAGTTCCAACTTCAAGTCTGTAGCTGCCAAGACTAGGGTTTATGAGGAAACCCTAATTTTTCAAAATTTGAATTTTAGAATTCTACTCTGAGGGATAGGTCCACCCTCCGAAGGCGAGTTCCCTAGTGGTATAACTTTGACCAAAGTCCATTAGAAAGTGGGTGAAAACCACTCCTAGGGTTTATGCAGTTGTAGGCAGTTGCAGCACCAGTTGTAATTTACAAAACTTCATCAAACTGAGAGTTTGAGCCCAAGGAAAGATGCACTAGGGTTAGGGGAGAATCCTTATGGTATTAGTTTCCCCAACAAGCTCTTCTATATTATGAAAATGGATTCTTTCAGGCCAGCTCTGATACCATGCTAAAATTCTTCTTGAACAGTTAAGTGTGTGTCGTATTCTTTAACTTTAATCTATTAAAACAATAATTGTATGTATAAGGATCACTAAAACAAAGACATCCACAGTATACACAAGATTTATCCTAAGAAACCCTAGTGGGGGAAAAAACCCAACAAAGCTTCTTTAATATAGATTATTCAACAAGTATAATGTCTCTCTCAAGAGAGATCTCATCAAAATAGAAGATCTACCAGAAACCCTAACCAGAATAAAGTAGCGCACCACCAAACCAAGATAGTCCTCCACCAAATAGCCAAAACCATATACTAAGACACTTCCTCCTTGTAGGTGTGTCCCTCCTTCTTGTAGTCGTGTCACTCTAAGACTTGTGCAATGTGTCAGAGAGTTGTATTGTGTGTTCACCAAATGAGGCGATAGGCCTCTTATAAATACTAGTTCGCCTACCCAGAATTACGTCAGGGCCAACCTATCCACTTTACCCATCTAATTTACATTTGACTTGTCAAGGCACAATAGGGTCGACTTAACAAATATAATATAACAATGTTCTTTAGGGTTTTATCTTGGTCAAATACAAGATAAATATAATAATAATAGCTTCTAAAGCTACTCAAACTTCAACATTTGGAAGGTATTGATTTCCATGAAAGTTTATCACTAGTTGTTAAGCTTGTTTATATTCATGTTGTGCTAGAACTATTTGTGTTACTTTATCTTGATTTAGTGTAGCTAGATGTTAAAATTGTTTTACATGGATTTTTTGGATAAGGAGATATATATGGAACAACCAGAAAGGTTAGTTCATGATCACAACAAAAGATTTGTTTGCAAACTCAAGGAAGTTATTATATGGCCTGAAGAATGCCAAGAAAATTGTATAAGAAGTTGATTCCTTCATGGTAAACCAAATTTTACAGTAATTGAGTATAACTATTATGTTTATGGTATATTCATTATCTTGATATCATGTGTTATGCTTGTTGCAAGCACAAGCATGTTTTAGATCAGCAGGTTGGCTCTGTTGGTTAGGACATTTGAAATGAAGGATCTAGGAGTAGCGAAATAAATCTTGGGAATGGAAATACACAGAGATGGGAAATATCGTAAGATTTGGTTATCACAATAGAAATATGTGGTGAAGATACTCAAGAAATTCAGTATGAATAATGTGAAACCGGTAATTATCCTTTTGGTTGTCCATTGTAAGCTTTCTTCAAGTTTATGTCCTGGTAATCAAGAAGAAAAGGGTTATATGTCTCATGTATTCTATGATAGTATGAAGTTTCATGCGTGCAATGAAATGGTCAGTTTTTCACATGCAATTGGTGTTGTCAGTAGACACATGGAAAAACCAGGTGAAGAGAATGGAAATGGATGCTTCAGTATCTTAGAAGTACATAATCACTAGTATCACCTACAGTGGTTAGAGTGATTTAGTATGCGGTTATGATTCGGGATATTTGGACAACAGGAGACCTACCTCGGGTTATGTCTTGTAAGAATGCAAGGATATATTGGGTAAGTTTGGATAAGTACAAGACAAGGTGTTCAATGATGGTCAAAGATTTGTGCATTTGACTAACAGTCCAATGTATCAAAATGGGGCAATGCATCATTTTGTAAGACAAGTTATTGATGAAGGCGGAATGGTCCATACTGGAGCAATTCATGCAGACATGTTCACGTAACCAGTATAGTTAGAGAAGTTGCAGAGTTGTGATGGTGTTTGGCTTCTCTTGGATTGCAAAAGAGGTGATGACTGGGCTTGGGTAAGGTATCATGTAAATTGTTGGTGTTACCCTCCTAGTTGCACCAGGCAGGACTGAAGATGATCCGCAAAGGTTGAACAAGATACTTGTTCAAATTCAGAGTTCAGAAGTTCAGTCGGGCCTTATGGCCCCTTTCAGAAACTTTCTTCTTCTTCTTCTTTTATGTATTGTCCATGCCCCCATGGGGTAATTGTAATAAAATGAGTTGGCATGATGACCTTGTATGTAAAACAGTTAGATCTCTAAGACTTCATCATGAGTGCATACTCTAGAGTGTTTGTTTTCACTTGTTAATTATATCTTTTTGTCCGAGCGAGTTATAATTTCTAAGTTTTTTCATTCATTACCTCCAAAGTTGGATTGTATACTAATGGTCAAGCCTTAGTAAGTTGTATAAGTCTAGTGTCTAATGTATATTACCATGATAGTCATTATTTTTTAGTCTTATGGACATGCACTAAGCCCCCCTTAGGATTTTTTAATTTTTTAGTAAGTCGTAAAAAAATCCCACAAAATGGAATTTTTACTTTGTAATTTGATGTAACATTAAAAAAGTGGTACTAGGAGATGTTGTATGCCATGGGGGTATTCGTTTTCTAACTCAAAATACCCCTTCTACCTATGTACCCCCTTTTTGAGATAATTTTTTTACTTATTCTCTTATTAAAGTCAGTTATACTCTAGAGTGTTTTTTTTCACTTGTTAATTATATCTTGTTGTCCAAGCAAGTTATAATTTCTAAGTTTTTTTCACTCATTACCTCCAAATTTGGATTGTATACTAATGGTCAAGCCTCGGTAAGTTGTCTAATTCTAGTGTCTAATGTATATTACCATGATAGTCATTATTTTTTAGTCTTATGGACATGCACTAAGTCCCCCTTGGGATTTTTTAATTTTTTAATAAGTCATAAAAAAATTCCCACAAAATGGATTTTTTACTTTGTAATTTGATGTAACATTAAAAAAGTGGTACTATGAGATGTTGTATGCCATGGGGGTATTCGTTTTCTAACTCATAATACCCCTTCTACCTATGTACCCCCTTTTCGAGATAATTTTTTTACTTATTCTCTTATAAAAGTCAGTTATACTCTAGAGTGTTTTTTTTCACTTGTTAATTATATCTTGTTGTCCAAACAAGTTATAATTTCTAAGTTTTTTCACTCATTACCTCCAAAGTTGGATTGTATACTAATGGTCAAACCTTAGTAAGTTTTCTAAGTCTAGTGTCTAATGTATATTACCATGATAGTCATTATTTTTTAGTCTTATGGACATGGACTAAGTCCCCCTTAAGATTTTTTAATTTTTTAATAAGTCGTAAAAAATTCCCACAAAATGGAATTTTTACTCTGTAATCTGATGTAACATTAAAAAAGTGGTACTAGGAGATGTTGTATGCCATGTGGGTATTCATTTTCTAACTCGAAATACCCCTTCTACCTATGTACCCCCTTTTCGAGATAATTTTTTTACTTATTCTCTTATAAAAGTCAGTTTTACTCAAAAAAGGTGAAAAAAGACCAAAAAATCAGCTTTCCTATTTTTAAGGAAAAATGTTTGGAACATCCTTTCAGTTAAATCCCTCTCACACTTTGTTCATTGAGTGAAAAATTTAATTGAGACAATTTGTGTGGAGTGAGAGGGGAGTTGTGAGATAGAGATGGCGAGTTGGTGAAGATCCCAAGAAAGGATGTGTACCTCTCAAGCTATATGGTGCATTTAAAAGAGGGGTGAAGATCTCAGGGGAGGTCGCCACCTTCCCTTGGCTATGTGGCGCCTTCTCTTCAACTCTTACATTCACTTGTGACGAGTTAACTCACCTCTCTTGAGAGGTGGCTTCAATCCATCTATACATTTGTATTTTCATTATTGGGATGTGTACCATGCCTCCTTGGGAAGTGTGCCCCTCCTCCTACATAAGCAAGCAATCTCTCCTCCTTTTGGTGAGATTATGTAGATTGGAGAAAATCTTGTCTACTATTGTTGTAATCATTTTGATATTGGAATAATACAAAGACTTTGGAGGTCACATGGTGAATGGTGTAGATGGTGTGGATGCTTGATGTTGTGCTTTAAATTGAGGTAATCTTAGCTTAGTTCAATTTTGCATGCAATTTCTTTAAAGAGTCCTTTGAATGTGTGATATCACACAATAGGGTAAGATCTACTTATCTATCTTGCTTCTTAGATTTTATTGAATTTTCTATATATAAATATTTTGAATTGCATGTACTTTCGGTTGAACTCACATGCTTTTTGAGTCTTTGATGTAGGAACCACCTCTTCTCATGAATTATTTTTTCAAGGTTGAGCAAGTCTTACAGGTTCCCATAATTGGAGAGGTGATCGATTTGAGTTCAATCCCTCACTTACTCCAAGATCTTGATGAAATAAATTGAAATAGATCTAATCTAACTTTGCATGCAAGGTTATATTCTTTGAAATTTGAAATTAAGCTTATATCCAAGGTCTTCAATTTACTAGTTAAACAGTAGGTCTTTCAAGTTTTGCAATAAAGAGTGTCTTACCTCTATATCTAAGTTGTTTAGGTGACTTTTGTTCACTGTCCAAACAGCCAATAAAAAACATCCAATTTAATTGGTTTTAGACTTGGTTTTGTTTAGTTTGTCTTTCTTTCATTAATCGTTTACTTAGATAATTTTTTGCACAAAACTAATACTTTTTTGCAGGTTGTCCCAAAGTGATTTGGGTGACTTTCTTCCACTTTTTCTAGCTGATTTTTCAAGTTTACAAACAGCCAAGGGGAAACTCTGCCCAAATTTCAAAGATCCGGAGCTTTCAGGGACCACCCAAGGCTTCCAACTTCCTTCTCATCTAAATTTCTCTATCACTTATTGTAAGGTTGTGGTATTGAAGTCTAAGGACCAAAAACCTTCTTTAAAATATCATTCTAACCTCAAAGAAATATTTGTGCTACCCAGTGCCCATGTCAATCCCCCCTACCCTGGGAGGAGATGCGTCTTTATCTCATTTTCATGGTGTTTCCTATATGCTTTCCATTTTTCTAACTTAAAAAAAAAAAAGATAAAATAAATCATAAAATAAGCACAACACCACAAAACATTAGTTAGTTTCCTTTTCATAGATTAGATTTAATTTCTGCAATTTCAAAGTTGGAAAATAAACCATCCCCTCAGCTTCCCCTAGTATTTCTCTAACCCCTTGTGAGCCTATCTTGACCTGGGGGACCCATCAAAATGAGGACTGGTTAGTGTGGAGTAGTTTTAACTAGGACTATCCTTTATCAGTTATTGCTAAAAGGGAATCGTACTTGCAGGTTGACTTGTGAATTCAGGGGGAAACTTTGAGATCCAGGTTCTCTCCTCGTTGGAACTCTTTGCAACCTCACTTGTACCCTTTAAGGGATAATTGTTAAAGGGCCAAACAATAGATTACATTTTCTTTCTATTTCAATTTGCAAATCACAAGTGGTCTTGCAATTATCAAGACACTTCACGAATCAAAACCACTAATTCAAGCAATAACCTTTAATAATAAAATCAACCAAGAGCACTTGCAACATTTTCTTTCACTAAGAATCTCTACATTATCGGCACTGGTATAAGTCATTTCCTTTTGTTTATCAACTCTTACTTTTAGGTACTTTCAAGTACTTTCAAGTTCTTGTTTACTGTTGATATCATTCACCTTGAAGTATTAGAGTTGTTTTATATCTATAGCATAAACAATCTTCTTTATGTGTCATATATGTTGTTAGAATAGTTGTATTTATATTGTGTATTTCATTTAAGTCATAGAATAATAATTGTGCTTAGGATTCTTTTTTAGGGACTACCCCCATTGGCTTTGCTAGGAGTTAGCCTAGACAGAGCAGTCAAGAATCGAGTGACAACACCTTGACTCGAGACTTGCCCCCAAGGCCACACCTAGTGGATTGAAGATTTCTTCCACGTGACCCAAGGTGTGTATTAGGCGGCAACAGTTGTCAAGGTGGATATTGTTAAATTGTGACAAAAAACTAAAAGAATTTGAAAATATTAAAATTTACCCATGTAAATATTTAGTGGTGTTGGTTTACGAAACCGGTTGAAGTTTGTATAACAGCGGTAGTTCTCGTAACTATGTAACGGTTCCAAGATAGATATAAATCTATGAAGCTTGAGAGATGTATTGGGGAACTGGGAGTAAGTCTAATAGTAATCCCATCTTGAATAATAGAGATACCAAACCTTGCCTCGTGGATGTTTCCTTGACACATTGTCAAGGTTTTACCATGTAAATCTTGTGTGTTATCTGAATGATTGTTTTGTTTTTATTTTCATATTTATTGCATTTAAATTATTGTCTCATGCTCTAAAACCCAAAAATAACTATCTATGGATTTTCAAGTTCTCAGAGATCAACGAAATGAGCAGAGATAAGGGTGGAAGCTAATCGCCACACATGAAACCCAATGAACGATGGTTATGCCTAAAGACAGACGAGACACACAGGTTACAGGCATTAAAGTTATATCTACCAAAGGCACGCGGGATATTATAGGTCGAAGGGAAGACACAGATCACAAACACTCGAATATTATGCGGATCTCAGGATAATTAATTAATGAAGTGTTCTTTCAAGCGGGAAGAACCGAATGAGATAGCAATAACAGTGCTCTCCTCTCATCGTCACACTTCAAGTGAAATCATGCAAAAATATTATAAAAGGAAGCACATTACATGGAGACTTCATTATTTAGCAAAGAGAGGAATAGATTGCAAGATTTCATGGTGACAACATCAGGAGAGGTTTATTCATTCTCCTCGATATTTCCACTAGGAGGGACTACCAAGATTCGATAACATCGAGTCAGTGAGGAACTTCACTTGTTTTCACAAGCAACATAACACATTTTCTCAGAGAACGTAGGACACAATTGGAGAGATGGCACTAATATACAGTCCAACCTAAGCTCCATCTATATCAAAATGAATAGTCAAGTCTTAAGCATGAAGCAAGAGCGATACATGCAAATAGAGGTAGACAACTATGTGTGTTCGCAAAGTGGTAATGCTAGAGGGAAGACCCACATTTCCTTCTCGGCCAACTGGTTCCCTTTCTTCTGGTGGTGTGCTAAGTATCTGATGTGCTTATAGATCATCAATCTTTGTGTGGAAGCCTCGAATGGCTTTGCCAATGTTCATAACTTGTGCTTCTAACAGGGCATCTTCATGTATAAACACGTAATGAATGGTATTGTAAACCCCATGTACCGCATGTTTTAGTCTCTTTGTTCTCTGTGCGGCCTCATCTCTCTCCAGCCTAAATTGGTTGCATTCTGTCTGCAATGCATCCTTATCATCAACTACCTTTGTCAAATCCATCAATGTTGACACTACGTGCACTTGAATTTCCTCTGTTAGGCTTGTCTGCAACCCATATAACACTTCTACAGGCAGTTGAGACAACATTAAGTCGATATGGCTTAGTGCCTTTGCTTGCTCCTATAAATTTTTCAATGGGAACTCTAATGCTCATGTCGTTATCCTCATTTCTCGGTCATCTCATGTTGTTGCAAATGTCATCGGTTGAAACTATGTCGTCTGCACTATATGCTTCGATTATGCTTGTTCTCTTGTGTTCACTAATGTTAGTTTTGTTGTTTCCAACGCAACAATCTACGTTTGCACCTTTGAGTGCCTTTATTCTTTCTTTTGTGTTGCATGCTCAAAGGCTTCATCAGTAGCTTCCTTGACATGATCTGCAATTTTATCTAATTCATCCTTTGATAGGGCCTAGGTGACCACTTCCTCAACTACATTCCTCTTCTTTCTTTGTGGTACCGATCGCTATGTCTCTTGTTCCTTCCATTTATTTTATATGCACGGTGGTGTCTTATGTGTTGTTCCTGTGTTATTTCCTTCCTATTCTTTGTCTTCGTCCTCATCGTGTATTTATTCTATCTTAGGGTTTTGTTTCTCTGGTTGCTCTAGTTTTGTCTTTGTTGTTGGGATATTTTGATCAACATCTGAATATTCCATGATGTGGAACATCTCTTCTTCAGTGACCATGTATTGTGTGGTCAACTATTCATGACTTGGGTCCTTCTTCGCTTAGATATACATGTGATGGTGCCATGTTTTAAATCACACAACTACCTTGTGTTGGAATATTAAGAGGGGGGGATGAATCGGTATGAGCACTTTTACCACTTTTAACCACAATATATAAATGTCAACTTTATCAATAATACATCATCAATGCATCATCAATATATCATGAGCATATAAACATAAGCAACATCACATCAAATACACAGTACACTAGAATTTACGTGGAAACCCAAATGGGAGAAAAACACAAAATGTTTTCTTATATATCAAAGAATACATTCATCGGAAGCACCAACTTCCCAATTCTCCAGCTGCAATTGGAAGGAGGCTACGACCCCCTATTTATAGGCTCCAACATGAAGGAAGCTACAACTCCCTGAATTCTTTGGCTCCAACCAGAAGGAAGCTACAACCCCCTGATTCTCAGGCTCCAACTTGAAGGAAGCTCCAACTCCTTATGTTCTCTGATGCCAACTGGAAGGAGGCTACAACCCCCTGATTCTCATGCTCCAACCTTAAGGAAGCTCCAACTCCCCGAGTTCTCCAGTACCAACCTGAAGGAGGCTACAACTCCCTTTCCTTGCCCCGTCCTGTTGCCCTGAAATATAAATATAGACCAAGTGTCACTACCACAATCATTTCCACTACGACTGTCACACCAACATGTTAACCTGTCACTGTATCCAACCTATCACATCAACCTATCACTGTCAACCTACCACATCAACCTGTCACTGTCAACGTGTCACGCTAACCTGCCACTGTCACCAATACTCAACATCAACGAAACCAAATCCTCTCACATGGATACCATCACTAAAACATATACATCAACCTATACCAAACCGTGCATCAACCATGCACCAACACATGTACCAAACTGTGCATCAACAATGCACCAACACATGTACCAAACCGTGCATCAACAATGCACAAACACTTGTACCAAATTGTGCATCAACCATGCACCAAAACCTGTACCAAATTGTGCATCAACTATGCACCAAAACCCTTACCATACCAAGCATCAATCATGTACCACAATCGTGCATCAACCATGTACATCAACCATGGAAATCAACCATGTATATCAAAACCTATACCATACAATGTGCCAACACTTGTACCATGAAGTGTACCTCAACCAAATACCATCTCAATCATGCCATACACCATGTACCATATGATATCATCAATGAAGTGTCACCAAAATAACCAAGATACCAATATAGCCAAGATGTGCTACTAATCAATGTACCATAACATCACCAATGTGTACCTCAACATGTACCAATAACATGCCTCACACCATGCACCAAAGATGTGCCTCATACATATACCAATGCCTCAATAAGATACCAAAGGCATGACCATCACATCATCAACATATAACTAAGATGTGCCTCAAACCATGTGCCAATATGCACCAACAATGTACCTCTAGATATACCTCAACTAGCATGTACCATACATCCAATATGTGCCTGAAGGCATATACCAAAATTCACAAAGATATCCCTTAAGCATGTTCCTCAATATCACCAAGATGCAACCTCATAACACATACAATAACATACCTTTACATATGTAATTGTCTTGGTGCCTCTGATCATGCTACATAGACCTATAGCTTTACCTCAATCCTCAGCAAATCGGCACTAACATCTTCCTTCACTTATGTCTTGTCCTCGTGAGACAAAGACTACCTATCATGCGGGGCCTCACGTGACGAGTCCTAGGAAACCCACGGGGATGCCTCGTGGGACACTAGTTGTTTGACCCACGAGGATCGGCCAATTAGGGTTTTTACAGAAAACCCTAACTCTCCTTTGTAATCCAGAAACTCCTGCACTTCTCACTTGTCGCTACCTCAGATTTCGTCGTCGCAAACTTGCTAAATAGATCACTAGTTCACTAGAAGATGTTCAATATAATAATTGAGTGAATGTACTTGTGAATGACTCCTTAAGGTGTATTTATACTTTTTCCAAGTAACCTCTCTCCTTAATCTTAGGGGATTCTAGACTTTCTTGTTACAACCACTTTACCCTTACATTAATTGACTTGTAACTAACTAGGGGCTTCTTGACCATTCTTTGGGGATTCTAACTTCACAAGGCCATAACTCCTCAACTGTGAGGAGCCATGTGGCATACCACCTATCACCGAAAATGACATGATGAGGACTATCCATTCATGAGTGAGTTACTTGCATTTACATTGTCCTTCATGACCTTTTTCCTTGATCAACTATGGCTCCCATGACCACACCTTCGAGGCTTCATGTAGACTTCATCAAATGAACCCATCATATATGTTCACATTAACCACTCTTATTTACATCAATGACAACTAACTCACCATCAATCTAGATCACAACTCTGGAGTATCTCGAACGCTCTAAGGGTTGACATCAATGAAAACCAACTATCCAACAATCTCCCCCTTTGGCATTGATGGCAAGACCAACATTGATGGAAACATTCATACTCCATTACTCATGCTCCCCTTGTGACCATTGCTCCCCATTAATGTTTCTCCCTCCCCCTTTTGACATCAATGGCAAAGGGTATCTCTCCTTGGGGTTGCTCCCCCTATCTTCAGTTATTTTTTCTTTCACGTTTTTTTGTCCTCGTGTTGCTTTCCAAGTTCCTCTTTTCTTTTGATAGTAAAGAGTGACTGTCCCTTAAGGTATACCTTCTCTAAACAGTCCTTCTCTGACTTCATGATCTTGACTCTTTCTCTTGTGATCTCTCTCTTTCTCTGACGATTTCTCTCTTTCGGTCCATTGGTGCTTGATGGGTATTCTATATGCACTAATTCCTTCAATTAAATTGTCAACCCGGGGTAAGTAAAATTAGAGTTGTGGCACAGTATGAGCCAAGGTAGAAATAAAAGCTAATGGAAAGATTAACTAGCTAAGGAGATGGTTTACCCTAAGGATCAACACTCTTTTCAATTTACAATTCTCCTTTTTAAAGAGATGACTTTTAAAATCTATTTAAACAACAAATTATATGTAAAGCAACCTTTAACTAATGAGCTTCAAGCAATTCTAGAACTATAAACCATTTGACCTAAGTAGCTTTAAACAATCTAGGACTATGAATTGTTTAATCTATCTCTAAATAAGCAAATAACAAGTAATCTATTTCAGAGCTATTTAATCTGTTCAATCTATCTTTGAATAAGCAAACAACAAGTAATCTATCCTTGAGATATTTGATCTATCTACCTCTGAATGAACAAGCAAGTAAGTAATTAATCTATCAAAACTATCTTTACAAGTGAACTCTATTCTTAAAGTAAAAACTCACAATTATTTCTATATTGCAAGAATAAACACTAATCTACCTAACTAAGAGCAAGAGTGTTGTGACAATATTCAAATGTGATTATTGTGTCTTCGGTGGCAAATGACATCATGATAGAATCTAACTACTAATGACAGTTCAAGTGGAATTAATTCAATGCTAACTTCTACAGAGAAATGTAAAGTATGGATAAGGGAGTCTATAGAAAGTTTTTCCATCATAAAATCAACACTAAATGTTCTTGGAATCCATATGATCTTTAAACATTGTGCAGAAGAGATTCAACATCAATCGTTCACTCTATCACACAATTGTTGGAAAATACTCTGTTCAAAATCATTAATTCAAGCAAAGCTATAAACTCATAACTAGTACTTAATCAGAAATTCCAATTCAAATTCATAACAATGAAAATACTTTGTGCAAACCTACAAACTCATGACTAGTGCTAACGAGAAATCATAATTCAAATTCATAGTTGGGATTTCATTAAAAATCATAACCTAAAGTTAACTAAGCTACCATTGAAGATCATACTCAAAATCAACTAAGATGCTACTGGAAATCATAATTCAAAATCCACTTCTATCCTATCATGTTGATGCTAAAAGAAAATTTATCAAATAAACAAAACCTATAGAGAGTGTTTGAAATTACAACTTGATAAATAAACACTATCTAAATTAGTACTCTGCAGAGTAATTTACAGCTAGGGAGAAAAAGACATAACAGTATAATTAGACAGCTTCTACAACCTACAAACAAAATGTTAGGAGTCTAAATATCAAAACACAACCATGGACGTCCACACATACTCTGTGACACACACAATTCAGAAAGTGATCTGCAAATAAGAGAAGATATACAGGGAGGTGAATTAGACAAGCAATATGAAATTAAAAGATATACACAGTGAGCAAGCAATTTGAAATTGAAAGATATACACAGTAAATAAGCAATTTTGAAATCTAAGAAGTATGAAAGGCAATTATACAAATGCAAATATATATTGGTATAAACAATCACCCAGACCACTAGTGGGCCCCCCAGAAGGTCGTGGCACTACTCAACAGAAAAACACAGTCACCGAGTTAACGCAGTATTAGCATTGATCATAAAAACAAAGTATACACCGAAATGGAGATAATGTATGTGTATAACATAATATTCATGTCCTCTTCGTGTCATAGACAGTGGTATTTATAGATTATTACAGAGCTTGAGAGGTCGACCACTGGAAGGGTCGACGCTCTCTAAAAACAGTAACTTTGTTAAATTCGTTTTAACAGAAAGCATATTCCTTAACAGTCTTGTGCGCTCCACTTAGCGGCCACTGAAACTACCCAATCCTAGATGCATCGAGCTCCATAGCTGGAGGGCACGAGTGGGTATAAAACCCATATCTTTGATTCGTCCATCAAAGGTCATTGATGTGCTAACCTCCAGCTCCTATGCGCTCTGAGTGCCGAATTGAGTGCCAGATGGAGTATCGGACGAGGGATTGGATGGAGGATCGAATCGTGATTTCGACCTGTTGCAAGCAAACAAGAACATTATATCTTCATAATCAATTAACTGGAGATGAATTAATCGTAAAACCATTGAAAAAATGATGATTGTACATACCTTGTGTGATTCCATGGTGAATTGATGTATAAAGCTTGATAATACCTTTAAAATGGCTAAATGAGAACATAGAATATATAATTGTCGTATGCAAAAAGGATTTGGCCATTGGAAAAAATAGTTAAAACACCAAACCAACAGTGCTTCCTCTTGTAATCCACCGACATGTATAAAAAGCATTCATTACTTGATTTCTTCATTTACTTGTCATGTTCACTTGACCATAGTGTTCAATGATTTCCTTCTGACGATATAACTTTCACTGATGGTTTCTCTTTCCCTGCTCTGTTATGCCTTTCACTACTTTTCTTCTTGTGACCAATTGATTCCATTTTTCCACTGATTCCAATTGTAGATATGCTATGTCATATATCTATCTAGACCTTCCAATGATCTCGTAAATCTGTTTATGTTCGTATGTCATAAGTTGTCTAAAACTCTATTACTCAAATGTCCACAATGCTAACCCATTTGTCATTGTATTATCATGAAGGCTTCTTTGTTGTAACTGGTCATCACATATTCATGTTTCTCATACTGAATCAAATATGTTCATTGATATGCAATACATCCTGAAATGAATATATCATTGCCTAGATGTGTGTCAATGATATTCCTCTAATATCTACATGGGAACAATGCTTCTCAATTTATCAATCTGTAATTGTGTACTTCTTCTATCTGACTGCTCTAAATCTAGCTCCACAAACACTTCAAATTGCTCAAATGATGGTTCTATGATCTATAGTAGCTACTGCACCGAATCCCCCTATTCAATATTCATATTTACTGAGAGTCTCCAAGCCGGATGGCTCAGAATAATGGAGGAATATGCCCTAATGCAGAGTAATATTCCTCTTCGTCTATAGACTCGCCATCTCTCTGAACTCTGACTTCTTCCTTTTTCCCTGTGGATTCATTATGATCTTGCACTACAATTCCTGAAAGTACAATCTCTTGGGCTTGTTCCTTATTCACCTATTCTTCTTTTCTTCCTCGCACTACTGCAAATCCTGCGATCTCTGGGAGTTGCTCTTTATTCACATGCTCTTCTTCTCTTTCTTCTCTTCTCCAAACCTTCGTGTGCTTGACATCAATATTTTCTTTCATGGTGGGCTCTATCATGCTTCTACAATTTTGAGATATGTGACCATAATTGTGGCATTTGTAACATTCAATGTTGTGGGGAGTCACATAGGTATTTCTTGTATGAACATTTCTTCCATATGAACTGCAATCTACAACCTTATGTCCAGAGTCGGTACAAATAAAACAATGACCATAAAATAAATTTACATACCTGGGAGTGAATGATCTTCTTTGTGGTGTAGTCCTTCTGAATTGATGTCTTAGCTAATCATGATCTTTTCTTTTGTTGATCCCTTCATCATGATTGAAACTTTTTTTTTGCTTGAATGTGGAAGGTCTTCTTGAAGATGTATCTCTATTGTACTCATTTTTCTTTGATTCTTGATGACCGTGATTCCTTCCTTTGAGTACTTCTACATAACTCCTACCTTTTTATTCATTCTTCTTTTTCAGCAACCTAGAGTGCTTCTCTTCAACTTTCGTTTTTTATGATGTGGATGTTTCTCTTTCTTCAACGTTCTTACCGAGCTTGACGATTTGAACTCTTAATGTGGCAACTTCTTCTCCAAGCTTCTCAACCTCTTCTTCTTTCTTCATCATCTAAATATTCATGACTTCTTCCATTCTCTTTGCTTCTTCAAGTTGGATTCTCAAGGAGATGATTTCTTCTTCAATACCTTTTTCTTGTTGACTGAATTCTGCTTCAAGATGTTTTAAATCTTCAGATATTTCCTTGAGATGATCTCTCAAAATCTTCTCTCTCTTCTCTGCTTCCTTTCTTTGTGCTACTATTTCGGCTTCCAAACATTGTTTCTCTTTCATCTAAATTTTGTATGTTTTTCAATCCTTCTAGCTTCTTCCAGCCGAGCTTTTAGATTCACGATGACCTGTTGGGATTCTTCGTAACTTTCTTGAGAATTCTTCTTGACTAATTGTTACTCAAGAAACTTGTTTTTCTTCCTTTCTTTCATCAATTCATCTAAAGCACTGATTAATTCTTCTTCAAGATCTACTATGCCTTCTTCACAATCTTCTTCTTCTGAATCTGTCTAACGTGATGAGCATCTTTCTTCTTGTTTTTTTCTTGCATCTTCTTCAACATTCTCTGGCTTTGTTATGGGAGACTCCTCAAAGTAGAGATTATGCAGCTTATCCCAAAGTTCTTTAGTTGATGAACATTTTCCCACTTTGTCATTTACTGAATCACATAATCCTTCCCAAATGAAATCCATTCTTATTTTGTGTTTCTTTTAAATTCCTTCTTGGATGTGGTCTTTGGTTTCTTTGTAGCGGTGTATCCTGTCACAAATCATTTCCAAATGTCAAATCCATGTGCTCCTAGAAATGATTTCATTCTAATATTCCACATCTCATAGTTCTGACCAATCTGACCATCAAACCATGGCATTCCATTATCTTTGTATGCACTATCCATGATCTACCTTCCAGTGGTTAAATTGTTTCTTGAAGGAACCTGCTCTAATACCAATTGTTGGAATAATGAGAGGGGGGGATGAAACAATATGAACATGTTTACCACTTTTAACCACAATATATAAATGTCAACTTAATCAACAGTATATCATCAATGTATCATCAATATATCTTGAGCATATAAACATAAGCAACATCACATCAAATACACAGTACACCAGAATTTACGTGGAAACCCAAATGGGAGAAAACCATAGAATGCTTTCTTATATATCAAATAATACATGCATTGGAAGCACCAACTTCCCAATTCTCCAGCTGCAACTGTAAGGAGGCTACGACCCCTATTTACATGCTCCAACTAGAAGGAGGCTATAACCCCCTGATTCTCAGACTCCAACTCCCTTTGTTCTCTGGCACCAACCGGAAGGAGGCTACAACCCCCTGATTCTCAGGCTCCAACCTGAAGGAAGCTCCAACTCTCTGAGTTCTCCGGCACCAACCAGAAGGAGGCTACAACCCCCTTTCCTTGCCCCATCCTGTTGACCTGAAATATAAGTGTAGACCAACTGTCACTACCACAATCACTGTCATTGTCACTACCACTATCACTGCCATTGTTATTGTCATTGCCACTGTCACATCAACCTGTAACCTGTCAACATGTCATTGTATCCAAAGTGTCACATCAACCTGTCACTGATCAACCTGTCCAACCTATCACTGATCAACCTGTCCAACCTGTCACTATCAACCTATCACTGATCAACCTGCCAAGTTCATCTGTATGCCTTCGACACACTTCTCTATTGTTTCTATCACTCTTGTTGGCACTTGATCTCTACGACACTTTCTAAGCAATTTGGAGGCTAAGAATTGCATGGAAAAATGGATGGAGTCATCATTGATATTTGCTACATAAATTCAGAGAGTTTCTTTGAACATACCAAACTTCTCTTTCATCTTCTTTGATAGTGCTTTTTCATTCGACTTGTTTGTGAAAACTAGTGGTGAATCCTCCCATGTCATTGGTAACCCTGTAATTCATGTGATAAACTCTATATTGATGCACACTGCTCTATCCAACCAAATATATCCTCCATAAACACAACTTAGCAACATGTTTACGTAGGTGTTGATCTCTGTGCTCCTACCAAAATGTGGGATTTGCAGCAAGCTCAGGATCCCTAATCTCTCCAATCCTGTTGCCCAAGTATTTGGATCAACTCTGATAAACAACATCTCTAGATCGATGAATGTCTTCATGTATTTCCTCGGTGCTAAGTCTAGTAAACTCCTTTCGTTAGACAGATCGCGGTCTGTGAACTTCAAGCTCGGTATTGCTCCCAGCATATCCCCTTCAACTATTACGTCGGGTGGAATCTCTGGTTCCACAAGGTCATACTTTGCTTCCTTTGGTAAGTTGACCGACTTTCTTTATGCCTTCCTTGGCGGTACATAATCCCTTGGAAAATTTCCTGAACTTGGCTCTAACGTTGATGTTCCTGGAGACTCTTCTTGTACTGGTATTAACGATGGATTTATGCGTTGTTTCTTTGGTTGTGACGTTGATGTCGTGACTACTTTGGGTGGCACCATATCTCTCTGCAACTTTTTGTACTCGACTTTACCTGCGTTCGCTTGACTCTTTATTCTTTGTTTCTCTCTATGAAAACTCCGAATAAAAGTAACTTATGGTTGTCGAACTTTCCAGTGCTCTTATCTCATGTCTCCAATTTTTTATGTTCTTCACGCCAAAACCTATTTTCCAATCCACTTATCTTCATATTCAATGCTTTCCTTACCCTTTCATTAACTTTGTATCCTTGGCAAATTATGCGTTAGATTTGCCAGCCTGTAAAAATCTTCTCATCATTCTTCATTTATGGTTACGCGACACCACTAATTTGTCGTCATGTTCACTCTTAAATACTTGTCTCGTCAAGTTGGATCTTTAATTCCTTCAACTGTCATCTACATGGATCTCCAACCTTTCCTTCTTTCTTCATACTCTCTTTCGCCTTTCTGCATAGTTCACCTTCCTCTTTCTTGTTTGCGTCATTTTTTTTTATTCACACTTCCAACCTTCAAACTTCTTTATTGTTTTTCTGATTTTTCTATTTTTCTCTTTTTCTGTCTATAATATACTATACTACAAATTCTATGGTAGAAAATTTGCATGCTTCAGACTAATGCGCAGAATCCCAACTGTCCCTATACAATTTTAGTCGACTACCGTTAACCATTCCTTCCACAGCTTCTCCATTCAGCTTCTCCAACTGGACAACACCTGCATCTGTCACAAACCTAATCACATATGGTCCTAGATAATGCATTTAGAACTTCCCTGGGTGCTGCAAAAATTTACTCGTATAAACTAACACTAAGTCTCCTATCTGAAATTTCTTATGTTTAATGTGCCTTTCATGCCAATCTTTCTCTTGTGCTTTCTACGCTTGATGATGGAAACCTATGACAAATTGGTCTTCTTCGAGTCCTACTAGTTCTGACAATTTCTTCTCCATTGCACTAGAATCTGTAAGCCCCGCCATCGCAGCAATGCATGTACTTGGTACAATAAACTCCATGGGCATCACAACTTCTTTACCATATGCCAATCTAAATGGAGTTCGTCCCGTCAACTTCTTGCTTGTAGTCCTATGTGCCCATAATACTGTTGGAATCTTCAAATCCCAATCATCCTGACTTACGTTGCAAACCTTTGTTAATGCATGTTCTAGGATCTTATTGAATGCTTCTACTGTGCCATTTACTTGAGGATGGTATCGGGTGCTCTTCTGATGATGGATCTGAAACTCCTTTGTCAATGCTGCAATTTTCATATTCACAAAGTGAGTTCCTTGATCACTCATAAGTACTCTTGGGCATCCAAACCTTGTCACCACATTTTCAAACAAAAATCACGTAGTTGTCTTCACGCTACAGTCTCTGACCGGTTCTGCCTTGGCCCATCTGGTTCAATAGTCTGTCACAGTAATGATGTACCTAGATCCTAACCTCTTATTTGGTGAATTAATCGATCCAACAAAGTCCACTTCCCATTTATTAAAATCTTTTAATATTACTTGTGGTACTAAGGGCATTTCATCTCTCCTGGAAGGCTTTCCAAGTCTATGAAAAACATCACAACTTTGGCAGAATTCATTAGCATCTTTGTGAAGGGTAGGCCACCATATTCTTGCGCGCAAAATCTTCTGAGCGGGTTCTTTTCCTGCATAGTGTCCTTCTGCAACCCCTTCATGTACCTCTCATAGGATCATATGTCTTTCATGCTCTAATACGCATCATCACAGAATACCATATGCATGTAACTTGTATAAACTTCATGCTATCAACTGGTAGTTTGTTTCCTTCACTACCAGTCGCTTCTTTTGGGCCACTATAATTTCTAGAGGGGATACTCTCGTATTCAAGAACTAAACTATGTTTGCAAAATATTCATCAACCATTTGTACTAAAAATAAGTGTGTGTCTAGTAAACTATCATCCAAGTTTCCTGCATCTTCTCCTGACAATATGTGCGACAATTTATCTGGTCCTGAGTTAAACTTCCCTCATTTCACGATCACCTTAGAGTCATATTCCTGGAACAATAGTAGCCATATACATATTCTCC
>SNQJ01S0006865.1:314608-325804 GCA_010110895.2 Picea sitchensis | reverse complement strand
AATGAGGACAAAACATTACTTACAGCCGTAGATGGATTGCAACAGTTTTGTCAAGTCCTCGTTGTCTACCCCTTGCTCAAAAGATCCACGATCCAAATGATGATAGCTTCATCGATTGCTCCCTATGAGATCATAGCTCTCTTGCCTCCAAAATATCTTTGTTCCAGCACCACTTATAAGATCATAAGTTTGGTGTGATTCTCCCTTTTCCAGTCCTCTTTCACCATTAGAAAGCTTGCTTATATAGCCTTGGAGAGGCTTTAACCACTTGAGATATCCTCGGGGAAGTTGAGGATTTGCCTCCTTCAGTTGAGGATCTGCCCTAAGATCATGGCTGGACTAGGGATTCGAATCCAAATGCCTTCCAAGAATGAAAGTATCCTTCCCCCATTCATCTCAACAACTTAACTACTGCCCAGAATAGGCAGCGCTCCCTCAAAAGGACCATCAGAGCGCTGTAGCGCTCCCCAGTAGGCTTAAGGGGGGCGCCAACACTCCTAAAATCAATAACGCTCCTCCAGAAGGGCCAAAGGAGCTTTATAACGCTCCCAGACAGTGTAAGGGGGAGGGCCAGCACTCCCAGAAGAGGTATAGGGGAGCGCTCTCCTTCAAAAACTTAGTTTTTGAGTGCTTTCAGATGGCAAAAGGTTTATAAGCCCGGTGACTCATTTCTTCTCTTCCAAATCAAATGTTTGAGGTGTTTCAAGTGTCCTTCTCATGTCGTTATAGGCACGACATAGGCATCATGACATTATGCTTTCTTTAACACTTGCGACACTTGTGAGAAAAAAGCGACACTTGCGAACCTTGTAATGACGACACTTGTGACACTATCAAAGTGAGTATTTTTGATGTGTAACAGCAAGTCCCACAATTTAATACTCACAAAGGAGGTTATAATCAAGGAGGCAAAGGAGGCTTCAGAGGCTACAAAAGAGGAGGCTTTGGTCGAGGAGGAGGAACTATTATATGTTATAATTGTAATCAGCCTGGACATCTGGTGTGCGATTGTTCGAATCCCTGCATGACCTATACATATTGCAGAGCACTAGACCATGCGACATAGGATTTTCCATAGTTAATAAAAAAATGGCAAGAAAAGATTAATGCAAGTGTACACATGATAGCAGTAGAGGCATGTGATGAACAACCTAAGGTAGAAGTGGTTACATGTCGAGGAACGAGAACCGAAGCAGATGCAACAAATCAGGGGAATAGAATTCACTAGTGGGTAATGAAAGCATCAGAGCCATTACCATTGTTTGATTAGAGGAAAGAGAAAGAGACCTACCAGGAAGCAAGAAAAGAATTGATGGGAGCAGACTGGATAAAATCAACTTCGACTATGCCACCCTTGTATGATAGACCACTGGTGTTTGATATGCCTCTAGTCTATGACCATTCAGAAAAGCAAGCTGAAAAGGTAAGCACTTTTCAAAGTTTCTTAAGAAGTTGTTTAGAATTAATGAAAGATGAATCTACATTGAGCAGTCTGCGTGGAATGATTAAATATTGTGCCCAAGAGAAAGAGAAACATGTTTCACACAGAGCAGTTAACCAGATGCACAATAAGAAAATAACAAGTAGGGAATTATGTCTCAAGGCACAAGTAGGAGATTACGACATGGACGATATCATTTTGAATTTAGGTTTTGATGTGAATGTTATCTTGAGATAAACTTGGGAGATGATGGGCCCACCAAAATTTATTTGGTCACTTATCTAGTTGAGATTAGTGAACCAACATAATATTGTTCCAATTGGAAGGTTGACCGGAGTAAATGTCAATATTGATGGAGTGCACAGTGTAGCAGAATTCAAAGTGATCGAAATAGTAGATGGTAGTACATTGTATCCAACGCTATTGGGACTTGATTGGGCATTTGATAATCAGACTATCATTGACCTAAAGAAAAGAGATATGGTATTCAAAGTATAAGACTTGAAGGTTACCACCCCGTTAGACCTCACTGAAGGAAGAAGGTATGTAGAACCAACAAAGAGAAAAGAACTTGATAATCTGTATAATATGACTGTGTGGATGGATGATTATGTGAATCCTACAATTGAAGGTGTACTTAATTCGAGGAGTATCAACTCATGCACATCAAACTCAAAAGAAGCCTTGGAGAATTGGCAACAAAGATTGCATGAAGTATTGATAAGAAAATACGCTAGGATTACCCGCGCGTTACGATGGATTGGAACTGAAATAGTTGAGCTTCCAAGGTATGATGGAATAACTAATGTAGTTTCTTTTATAAGAGAATTTGAATTACAAATATCAGATTAGAAAACATTATTAGCTTTAGATGTTTCCTTGAGAGCAACCCCTACGAGATAGTGGGCTACGCACAAGGATGAAATAAGAGATTGGCAGTAGTGCAAAAGGCTATTACAAGTCAGATTCAGAACAGAGAATAAAAGTATCAAGCCAACGTTTAATGGATTAAGTTGCCTAGCAGACCATATTATGAAGTGTACCATGACGTGGAGATCAATACTTCAACAAGAATGGCCACAATTATTTTTGCATACTCTAGAAATTATCTTGAAGAATTGGTACATCGAACTAGAAGTGCACAGAGGGACAAGAGATTGGGAATAATTGACTAGGAACTTTATGGTAACATTTAGTTTTGAAAATAATAATACATTGATTGACTCAGCCTTGTAGGTTATCAAGAATAAGATTTTTGTGACATAAGGCCCAATGTACAATACACTTAGGGTTACTGTGACAGTTGAAGAGGTCTTGCACTGTTATAATGTTGCCGAAGAATACCAGGAGGATGAAGACCTAAGGAATTTGCAGATACCCGAAACTGAAGGGGAGCGTGTAGTAGAAGGACTGGAGCTTGAGTCAGTTATATATGTAAATCCCCTAAGAACGCACAAAGTGAACATAGGTACATAAGATAAACCTAAGTTTTCCAACATAGGAGACTATTGGAGCGATGAGACAACCGAGAAGATTGCCTACTTACTACGCAATTACTAGGAACAGTTTCCAACGACATTCTCAGGAATGAAAGGAATCGCTAGAGAGTTAGGGGAAATGAAGATTATGTTGAAGCTAGATGCTAAACCTGTGAAGCAGAGACCATATCGAATGAAACCCACGTACAAACAAAAGGTAAAAGGAGAGATAAACATGATGTTAGAAGCTGGAATTATAGAACTTGTTGAAGGATCAGAATGGATTAGTCCAATGGTAATGTAGGATAAGAAGACATGAGGAATCAAGAAAGTTGAATGATGCTTGTTTACATGACCCATTTCCTACACCATTTACAAATGAAGTGCTGGAAAATGTAGGGGGCCAAGAGGCTTACTCTTTCATAGATGGATTCTCAGGATACTACCAGATCAATATTGCACAAGAAGACAGATATAAAACCACTTTTGCGACAAAATGGGGGTGTTACCATTACACGATAATATCGTTTGGTTTAAATAATGCACCAACAATATTTCCCAAAGTGGTTGTCGCAACCTTCAAAGAGTTCATTCATGATTTTTTAGAAGTCTACCTAGATGATTGGACAATATTTAGTTTGTTGAAAGATCATGTTGAAAAGTTGCGCTTAAGTTTGGATAGGTGTAGGCAGTACCGGATCTTGTTAAATTTGAAGAAATATATTTTTTGTGTGCCTTTTGGAATATTGTTAGTCCACGTGGTGTGTAAACATGGATTGTTAGTTGACCCTGCAAATATAGTGGTGATTGTTAACTTGCCACCACCAACTTCAATGCATCAATTGAAATCCACATTGGGTCATACAAGATATCATAGAAAGTGCATCAAAGGATATGTGTAGATCACAACCCCTATGGAGAAGTTGTTGAAGAAGGAAGTTAATTTTCAGTGGAATGAGGAATGTCAAAAGAGCTTGGACATCCTAAAGTAGAANACATTGGGTCATACAAGATATCATAGAAAGTGCATCAAAGGATATGTGTAGATCACAACCCCTATGGAGAAGTTGTTGAAGAAGGAAGTTAATTTTCAGTGGAATGAGGAATGTCAAAAGAGCTTGGACATCCTAAAGTAGAATATGGTCACCATGTCAATTCTTGTTTTTCCTGACTAGAGCAAGGAATTTCATGTTCATGTGGATGCATCGTCTATAGAATTAGGAGCAGTTTTGGCAGAACTTGGTGAAGGAGAGTTAGACCATGCTATTCTATTCGCAAGTAGGAAGTTATCATCTACAAAACAGAACTATACTATGAGATAACGAAAAGGTTTGGCCATGATGTATGCCTTACAAAAGTTTAGACACTATCTTTTGGGATCTTACTTTAAGATGTATACATACCATTATGTGCTGAGATACCTAGTTAACAAGCCAATGTTGAGGGGAGGGGGGAGAATATGTATATGACTACTATTGTTCCAGGAATATGACTCTGAGGTGATCGTGAAATGAAGGAAGTTTAACTCAGGACCAGATAAATTGTCGCGCATATTGTTAGGAGAAGATGCGAGAAACTTGGATGATAGTTTACTAGACACACACTTATTTTTAGTACAAATGGTGGATGAATATTTTGCAAACATAGTTTAGTTCTTGAATACGAGAGTATCCCCTCTAGAAATTATAGTGGCCCAAAAGAAGCAACTGGTAGTGAAGGAAACAAACTACCAGTTGATAGCATGAAGTTTATACAAGTTACACGCATATGGTATTCTGTGATGATGTGTATTAGAGCATGAAAGGCATATGATCTTGTGAGAGGTACATGAAAGGGTTGCAGGAGGACACTACGCAGGAAAAGAACCCGCTCAGAAGATTTTGCGCGCAAGAATATGGTGGCCTACCCTTCACAAAGATGCTAATGAATTCTGCCAAAGTTGTGATGTTTTTCATAGACTTGGAAAGCCTTCCAGGAGAGATGAAATGCCCTTAGTACCACAAGTAATATTACAAGATTTTAATAAATGGGAAGTGGACTTTGTTGGATCGATTAATTCACCAAATAAGAGGTCAGGAGCTAGGTACATCATTACTGTGACAAACTATTGAACCAGATGGGCCAAGGTAGAACCTGTCAGAGACTGTAGCGCGAAGACAACTACGTGATTTTTGTTTGAAAATGTGGTGACAAGGTTTGGATGCCCAAGAGTACTTATGAGTGATCAAGGAACTCACTTTGTGAATATGAAAATTGCAGCATTGACAAAGGAGTTTTAGATCCATCATCAGAAGAGCACCCGATACCATCCTCAAGTAAATGGCACAGTAGAAGCATTCAATAAGATCCTAGAACATGCATTAACAAAGGTTTGCAATGTAAGTCAGGATGATTGGGATTTGAAGATTCCAACAGTATTATGGGCACATAGGACTACAAGCAAGAAGTTGACAGGACAAATTCCATTTAGATTGACATATGGTAAATAAGTTGTGATGCCTATGGAGTTTATTGTACCAAGTACGTGCATTGCTGCGATGGTGGAGCTTACAGATTCTAGTGCAATGGAGAAGAAACTGTCAGAACTAGTAGGACTCAAAGAAGACCAATTTGTCACAGGTTTCCATCATCAAGTACAGAAAGCACAAGAGAAAGCTTGGCATGAAAGGCACATTAAACATAAGAAATTTCAGATAGGAGACTTAGTGTTAGTTTATAAGTTTATAAGAGTAAATTTTTGCAGCACCCAGGGAAGTTCTAAATGCATTATCTAGGACCATATGTGATTAGGTTTGTGATAGATGCAGGTGTTGTCCAGTTGGAGAAGCTGAATGGAGAAGCTGTGGAAGGAATGGTTAACGGTAGTCGACTAAAATTGTATAGGGATAGTTGGGATTTTGCGCATTAGTTTGAAGCATGCAGATTTTCTACCATAGAATTTGTAGTATAGTATATTATAGAAAGAAAAAGAGAAAAATAGAAAAATCAGAAAAACAATAAAGGAGTTTGAAGGTTGGAAATGTGAATCGAAAAAAATGACGCAAACAAGAAAGAGGAAGGTGAACTGTGCAGAAAGGCGAAAGAGAGTATGAAGAAAGAAGGCAAGGTTGGAGATCCATGCAGATGACAGTTGAAGGAATTAAAGATCCAACTTGACGAGATAAGTATTTAAGAGCGAACATGATGACAAATTAGTGGTGTCGCGTAACCATAAATGAAGAACGACGAGAAGATTTTTACAGGCTGGCAAATCTAACGCATAATCTGCCAAGGATACAAAGTTAATGAAAGATTAACGAAAGAATTGAATATGAAGATAAGTGGATTGGAAAATAGGTTTTGGCATGAAGAACATAAAAAATTGGAGACATGAGATAAGAGCAGTGGAAAGTTCGACAACCATAAGTTACTTTTATTCAGAGTTTTCATAGAGAGCAACAAAGAATAAAGAGTCAAGCGAACACAGGTAAAGTCGAGTACACAAAGTTGCAGAGAGATATGGTGCCACCCAAAGCAGTCGCGACATCAACGTCACAACCAAAGAAACAACGCATAAATCCATCAGTAGTACCAGTACAAGAAGAGTCTCCAGGAGCATCAACATCAGAGCCAAGTTCAGGAATTTTTCCAAGGGATTATGTACCGCCAAGGAAGCCATAAACAAAGTCGGTCAACTTACCGAAGGAAGCAAAGTATGACCTTGTGGAACTAGAGATTCCACCCGACGTAATAGTTGAAGGGGATATGCTGGGAGCAATACAGAGCTTGAAGTTCACAGACCGCGATCTGTTTGACGAAAAGAATTTACCAGACTTAGCACCAAGGAAATACATGAAGACATTCATCGATCTAGAGATGTTGTTTATCAGAGTTGAGCCAAATACTTGGGCAACAGGATTGGAGAGATCAGGGATCCTGAGCTTGCTGCAAATCCCACATTTTGGTAGGAGCATAGAGATCAACATCTGCATAAACATGTTGCTAAGTTGTGTTCATGGAGGATATATTTGGTTGGATAGAGCAATGTCCATCAATATAGAGTTGATCACGTGAATTAAAGGGTTACCAACGACATGGGAGGATTCACCACTAGTTTTCACAAACAAGTCGAATGAAAAAGAACTATCAAAGAAGATGAAAGAGAAGTTTGGTATGTTCAAAGAAATGCTCTGAATTTATGTAGCAAATATCAATGATGACTGCATCCATTTTTCCATGCAAGTCTTAGCCTCCAAATTGCTCAGAAAGTGTCGTAGAGATCAAGTGCCAACAAGAGTGATAGCAACAATAGAGAAGTGCGTCGAAGGCGTACAGATGAACTTGGCAGGTTGATCAATGATAGGTTGACAGTGACAGGTTGGACAGGTTGATCAGTGACAGGTTGGATAGGTTGATCAGTGACAGGTTGATGTGACACTTTGGATACAATGACATGTTGACAGGTTACAGGTTGATGTGACAGTGGCAATGACAATAACAATGGTAGTGATAGTGGTAGTGACAATGACAGTGATTGTGGTAGTGACAGTTGGTCTACACTTATATTTCAGGTCAACAAGATGGGGCAAGGAAAGGGGGTTGTAGCCTCCTTCTGGTTGGTGTCGGAGAACTCAGGGAGTTGGAGCTTCCTTCAAGTTGGAGCCTGAGAATCAGGGGGTTGTAGCTTCCTTCCGGTTGGTGCCAGAGAACAAAGGGAGTTGGAGTCTGAGAATCAGGGGGTTGTAGCCTCCTTCTAGTTGGAGCATGTAAATAGGGGTCGTAGCCTCCTTACAGTTGCAGCTGGAGAATTGGGAAGTTGGTGCTTCCAATGCATGTATTCTTTGATATATAAGAAAGCATTCTATGGTTTTCTCCCATTTAGGTATCCACGTAAATTTTGGTGTACTGTGTATTTGATGTGATGTTGCTTATGTTTATATGCTCAAGATATATTGATGATATACTGTTGATTAAGTTGACATTTATATATTGTGGTTAAAAGTGGTAAAAATGTTCATATTATTTCATCCCCCCCTCTCAGTATTCCAACAATTGGTATTAGAGCAGGTTCCTTCAAGAAACAATTTAACCACTGGAAGGTAGATCATGGATAGTGCATACAAAGATAATGGAATGCCATGGTTTGATGGTCAGATTGGTTAGAACTATGAGCTGTGGAATATCAGAATGAAATCATTTCTAGGAGCACATGGATTTGACGTTTGGAAATGATTTGTGACAGGATACACCGCTACAAAGAAACCAAAGACCACATCCAAGAAGGAATTTAAAAGAAACGACAAAATAACAATGGATTTCATTTGGGAAGGATTATGTGATTCAGTAAATGACAAAGTGGGAAAATGTTCATCAACTAAAGAACTTTGGGATAAGCTGCATAATCTCTACTTTGAGGAGTCTCCCATAACAAAGCCAGAGAATGTTGAAGATGATGCAAGAAAAAAACAAGAAGAAAGATGCTCACCATGTTAGACAGATTCAGAAGAAGAAGATTGTGAAGAAGGCATAGTAGATCTTGAAGAAGAATTAATCAATGCTTTAGATGAATTGACGAAAGAAAGGAAGAAAAACAAGTCTCTTGAGTAACAATTAGTCAAGAAGAATTCTCAAGAAAGTTACGAAGAATCCCAACAGGTCATCGTGAATCTAAAAGCTTAGCTGGAAGAAGCTAGAAGGATTGAAAAACATACAAAACTTAGATGAAAGAGAAACAATGTTTGGAAGCCGAAATAGTAGCACAAAGAAAGGAAGCAGAGAAGAGAGAGAAGATTTTGAGAGATCATCTCAAGGAAATATCTGAATATTTAAACCATCTTGAAGTAGAATTCAGTCAACAAGAAGAAGGTATCGAAGAAGAAATCATCTCCTTGAGAATCCAACTTGAAGAAGCAAAGAGAATGGAAGAAGTCATGAATATTTAGAAGATGAAGAAAGAAGAAGAGGTTGAGAAGCTTGGAGAATAAGTTGCCACATTAAGAGTTGAAATCGTCAAGCTCAGTAAGAACGTTGAAGAAAGAGAAACATCCACATCATCAAAAATGAAAGTTGAAGAGAAGCACTCCAGGTTGCTGAAAAAGAAGAATGAATAAAAAGGTAGGAGTTATGTAGAAGTACTCAAAGGAAGGAATCACGGTCATTAAGAATCAAAGAAAAATGAGTATAATAGAGATACATCTTCAAGAAGACCTTCCACATTCAAGCAAAAAAGAAGTTCCAATCATGATGAAGGGATCAACAGAAGAAAAGATCATGATTAGCCAAGACATCAATTCAAAAGGACTACACCACAAAGAAGATCATTCACTCCCAGGTATGTAAATTTATTTTATGGTCATTGTTTTTTTTGTACTAACTTTGGACATAAGGTTGTAGATTGCAGTTCATATGGAAGAAATGTTCATACAAGAAATACCTATGTGACTCCCCACAACATTGAATGTTACAAATGCCACAATTATGGTCACATATCTCAGAATTGTAGAAGCGTGATAGAGCCCACCATGAAAGAAAATATCGATGTCAAGCACACGAAGGTTTGGAGAAGAAAAGAAAGAGAAGAAGAGCAGGTGAATAAAGAACAACTCCCAGAGATCGCAGGATTTGCAGTAGTGCGAGGAAGAAAAGAAGAACAGGTGAATAAAGAACAAGCCCAAGAGATTGTACTTTCAGGAATTGTAGTGCAAGATCATAATGAATCCACAGGCAAAAAGGAAGAAGTCAGAGTTTAGATAGATGGCGAGTCTATAGATGAAGAGGAATATTACTCCGCATTAGGGCATATTCCTCCATTATTCTGAGCCATCCGGCTTGGAGACTCCCAGTAAATATGAATATTGAATAGGGTGATTTGGTGTAGTAGCTACTATAGATCATAGAACCATCATTTGAGCAATTTGAAGTGTTTGTGGAGCTAGATTTAGAGCAGTCAGATAGCAGAAGTACACAATTACAGATTGATAAATTGAAAAGCATTGTTCCCATGTAGATATTAGAGGAATATCATTGACACACATCTAGGCAGTGATATATTCATTTCAGGATGTATTGCATATCAATGAACATATTTGATTCAGTATGAGAAACATGAATATGTGATGATCAGTTACAACAAAGAAGCCTTCATGATAATACAATGACATATGGGTTAGCATTGTGGACATTTGAGTAATAGAGTTTTAGACAACTTATGACATACGAACATAAACAAATTTACGAGATCAATGGAAGGTCTAGATAGATATATGACATAGCATATCTACAATTGGAATCAATGGAATCAGTGGAAAAATGGAATCAATTGGTTACAAGAAGACAAGTAGTGAAAGGCATAACAGAACAGGGAAAGAGAAACCATCAGTGAAAGTTATATCATCAGAAGGAAATCATTGAACACTATGGTCAAGTGAACATGACAAGTAAATGAAGAAATCAAGTAATGAATGTTTTTTATACATGTCAGTGGATTACAAGAGGAAGCACTGTTGGTTTGGTGTTTTAACTATTTTTTCCAATGGCCAAATCCTTTTTGCATACGCCAATTATATATTCTATGCTCTCATTTAACCATTTTAAAGGTATTATCAAGCTTTATACATCAATTCACCATGGAATCACACAAGGTATGTATAATCATCGTTTTTTCAATGGTTTTATGATTAATTCATCTCCAGTTAATTGATTATGAAGATATAACGTTCTTGTTTGCTTGCAACAGGTCGAAATCGCGATCCGATCCTCCATCCAATCCCTCATCCGATACTCCATCCAACACTCCATCTGGCATTCAATTCGACACTCAGAGCGCATAGGAGCTGGCGGTTAGCACATCAACGACCTTTGATGGATGAATCAAAGATATGGGTTTTATGCCCACTCGTGCCCTCCAGCTATGGAGCTCGATGCATCTAGGATTGGGTAGTTTCAACGACCGCTAAGTGGAGCGCACAAGACTATTAAGGAATATGATTTATGTTAAAACAAATTTAATGAAGTTACTATTTTTAGAGAGCGTCGACCCTTCCAGTGGTCAACCTCTCAAGCTCTGTAATAATCTATAAATACCACTGTCTATGACACGAAGAGGACATGAATATTATGTTATACACATACATTATCTCCATTTTGTTGTATACTCTGTTTTTATGATCAATGCTAATACTGCGTTAACTCGGTGACTGTGTTTTTCTGTTGAGTAGTGCCACGACCTTCTGGGGGGCCCACTAGTGGTCTGGGTGATTGTTTATACCAATATATATTTGCATTTGTATAATTGCCTTT
>SNQJ01S0006865.1:304363-314558 GCA_010110895.2 Picea sitchensis | reverse complement strand
ATGATAGAGATGACCCACCTCATGCTAATGTTGAGAAGACTCATGTTGTTTCACAACCTAAGGGAAACAAAAGTTTAAGTAAAAAAGGTTCACATAATTGTGAAGGAACTAGAGATGTTGTTGATATAGAAGTCGACAATGCCCACTGTTGCTGACTGGGTAGCCTTACACATGGTTGAAAGTCAAAAGATAGCAGAGGAGTTGGCTTATGAAGGACCAACTGTTTTTGAAGAACGTTCTTTAACATTGCATAATGTTGATATTATGGTATGTACATGAGGTATCCAGGAGGTATCAACCTCCATGTGTAACCTCTTGATAGATTAGAATATTTCGGAAGCTAGAGAAGCCCTAAACATATGTGTAAAGAACCTAGAAGACAAGTCGGCTCAATAGAATAAATAATATTAAAGTATTACCCTCCAAAAGGAGAAGCCGACCTAGAAAGTTGACAAGGAGCACTATAAATAGAGGGCGATTGAGTTCATTTGTACACACTCTCACTCAAGACAAGTAGTGCGCAAGTCTAGAGGAAGGAGTCCAACTGCAACGACTATAGTTGGGAACTGGTTTTGGTCCGTAGTTTGGGAATTTCTGCATTGTGCAATATCTTTGGAGAAAGTTGCGCTCTTGGTTATCTGTTAGGTCTAGTACTACTTATGGAATCATTCTATCTGTCAAAGGTTACGGTGCTCGGGGGTGGCTAGGTTCCTATGGTTGGTTGAAAATATTTTCACATTGTCTATGGTTAAACAAACACATCGAATATTTTAAAAGGTTATGGGCCCACACTATCTTCAGAATAGTCTAACTAGTGGAAGGTAGAGTGACGGTTCCTTGGCAAGCTCGTTGTGGCACCAGTTGTAGCTGCAACTAGGGTTTCTAAATTTGCAGTTGCAACAAACCCTAACCTAACTCTCTGAGCACTTCAAGTGAAATATTTGGCATAATTCTTGGACATTCTAGTACATCTTAGCCTAGTGCACCTCTTGGCACCTGTTGGTTTGGTTTTTTGACTATTTTTTTCAATGGCCAAATCCTTTTTGCATACAAAAATTATATATTCTATGCTCTCATTTAGCTATTTTAAAGGTATTATCAAGATTTATACATCAATTTTCCATGGAATCGCACAAGGTATGTATAATCATCGTTTTTGCAATGGTTTTACGATTAATTCATCTCAGTTAATTGATTATGAAGATCTAATATTTTTGTTTTCTTGCAACAGGTCGAAATCGCGATCCGATCCTCCATCCAGTCCCTCGTCCGACACTCCATCCAACACTCGATCCGACACTCCATATGACACTCGATCCGACACTCGAAGCCCATAGGAGCTGGTGGTTAGCACATCAATGACCTTTGATGGATGAATTAGATATATGGGTTTTATGCCCACTCATGCCCTCCAGCTATGGAGCTCGACGCATCTAGGATTGGGTTGTTGCAGCAACCGCTAAGTGGAGCACACAAGATTGTTAAGGAAGATGCTTCTGTTAAAACAAATTTAATGAACTTATTGTTTTTAGAGAGAGTCGACCCTTCTAGTGGTCGACCTCTCAAGCTCTGTAATAGTATATAAATACCGATGTCTATTCCATAGAGAAGACGTGAATTTTATGTTATACACATACATTATTTCCATTTTGTTGTATAATATGTTTTTATGATCAATGCTAATACTGCGTTAACTCAGTGACTGCGTTTTCCTGTTGAGTAGTTCCATGACCTTCTGGGGGGGACACCAATGGTCTGGGTGATTGTTTATACCAGTATATATTTGCATTTATATAATTTCCTTTCATACTTCTTAGATTTCGAAATTGCTTATTTACTGTGTATATCTTTTAATTTCAAATTGCTTGCTCACTGTTTATATCTTTTAATTTCAGATTGCTTGTCTAATTCACCTCCCTGTATATCTTCTCTTATTTGCAGATCACTTTTTGAATTGTGTGTGTTACAGAGTATGTGTGGACGTCCATGGTCGTGTGTTGATATTTAGACTCCTAACATTTTGTTTGCAGGTTGTAGAAGCTGTCTAATTATACTGTTATGTCTTTTTCTCCCTAGCTGTAAATTACTTTGCAGAGTACTAATTTAGATAGTGTTTATGTATTAAGTTGTAATTTCAAATACCCTCTGTATGTTTGTTTCATTTGCTAATTTTTCTTTAACATCAACATGATAGGATAGACATGGATTTTGAATTATGATTTCCAGTAGCATCTTAGTTGATTTTGAGTATGATCTTCAATGATAGCTTAGTTAACTTTAGGTTCTGATTTTTAATGAAATCCCAGCTATGAATTTGAATTATGATTTCTCATTAGAACTAGTCATGAGTTTGTAGGTTTGCACAAAGTATTTTCATTGTTATGAATTTGAATTAAGGATTTCTGATTAAGTACTAGTTACGAGTTTATAGATTTGCTTGAATTAGTGATTTTGAATAGAGTATTTTCTAGCAGTTGTGTCATAGAGTGAATGATTGATGTTGAATATCTTTTGTATAATATTTAGAGATCATATGGATTCCAAGAACATCTAGTGTTGCTTTTATGATGGGGAAAATTTCTATAGACTGCCTTATCCATACTTTACATTTCTCTGTAGAAGTTAGCATTGAGTTAATTCCACTTGAACTGTCATTAGTAGTTAGATGCCATCGCGATGCCATTCGCCACCGAAGACAGAATCATCACATTTGAATACTGTCACAACACTCTTGCTTTTAGTTAGGTATATTAGTGTTTATTCTTTGCAAGATATAAATAATTGTGGGTTTTTACTTTAAGAATAGAGTTTACTTGTAAAGATAGTTTTGACAGATTAATTTCTTACTTGCTTACTTGCTTTTTCATTCAAAGGTAGACAGATCGAATAGCTCAAAGATAGATTACTTTTTGTTTGTTTATTCAAAGATAGATTGAATAGATGAATTAAATAGATTACTTGTTATTTACTTTTTTAAAGATATATTAAACAGTTCTAGATTGTTTAAAGTTACTTAGGTCAAATAGTTCATAGTTCTATAATTTCTTAAAGCTCATTAGTTAAAGGTTGCTTTACATAGAATTTGATGTTTAAATAGATTTTAAAATTCATCTCTTTAAAAGGTACAATTGTAAATTGAAAAGAGTGTTGATCTCTAGGGTAAACTATCTCCTTAGCTAGACAATCTTTCCATTAGATTTTCTCTCTTCCTTGTCTCATATTGTTGCACACCTCTAATTTTACATACCCCGGGTTGAAAATTTAATTGAGGGAATTAGTGCATATAGAATACTCATCATTTTTGGTGCCATTGCCGGGGAGTTGTCTTAAGGTAGAAAATAGTTAGGAAGTAGATCATTTATGAACATTAGCACTAGTTTGACGGCGGGGAAACTTTAAGACGAGAGGTAAGAACCTGCGCATCTGTTATAGCAGGTTCCCCCAAACCCAATGGTAGTTTTTCTTTTTTATTGCTTTCATGAACAAAACTAGGGACCCAAAGGGCAGATACATCAAAACCAAACCAAAACTTCTGATCAAGGTTCCTTCTAACCTTTTAGGAGGAAGGAACACTCCACCCATAAAATTTGCAGAATGATACCGAAAAATAGGGGTTGGCTCAACCAAAAGAGCTAAAGAAGTATCTGAAGAGAACAAAACCGGGGAAACTATAGAGAAAAAAATTGAAACATCAACAATAGTGGAACATGAGGCAAGACCACTCGAGCCTTCATCAGAACCAACCAACACAACCTTTTCCTTTTCATCACCATCACGAGACTCTAACTTTGTAGATATCATTGACCCTAAACAAGTGAATTCTCTTTTTGGCAGTTCAACCAATATAATTTTATCCCAAGTTGAAACAAAAACTTTGGCACCAATAGTTTCAATAGGCTCGAGTAAAGTCCTGTACATCCAAATAGTAGGTAAATCTTCCTATCAAAGAGATACCCTTCATGGAAAAGAACCTTGGGACACTTTTTTATCTTCAAGGATAAAACTATTCAGGTATTCTCTCTTTGGGAATCAAATTAGTATGGATGATCACGAGTATCACAACCATGCGAGACACGATGAGGGAGAAGAAGTTGGAAACCAAATAGAAACCACCTTTGGGTTTCCAATCTTGGATACCACACAAAATGTCAACATGAAGAACATTCCACTCTCTGCACTACCCACCTTTTATGGTAAAAGCAGTGAAGACCCATATACCTTCCTATTTGAGTATGTCATCTTGTGTAGAATCTACAACTACTTGCAAGATGCCCATAAATTAAAACGTTTTCCTTCCACTCTCAAAGATTCTGCACTAAGATGGTTCATGGGGTTAGGAGTGTCCAATATTAGGTCTTGGGATGACATGAAAGTTATATTTCTTAAGAAATACCAAGACTACTGCAAGTCCAAGGATTCTCGTAATGATAATTTTAAAATTCAATAGTTATAGGATGAGAGTCTCGAGGATTACCTAGAACAATTTGCTTATACCTCACAAAAATAGAAATACCATGGCCTTCCAGATGATGAAGTCAGGAATCTTTTCCTTAAAGGAATTTTGGAAGAATATCTAGAGACACTTAACGTGATGGCATCAGGTGACATCTCCCATAAACCATTTACTGAAATCTGTGAAAAGTGTAGAAATTACTCGAGGAGTAGGGTCAAAACTGGGAAGAGTGTTCGATATCCTTATAGTAGAAACCTAAAAACAATTAGTTCAAGTGGTATTACAAGGGTAGAGATAGGAAACCTATTGGAGAACTTCAAAAACGATATCCTATTAAGTACAATAGGTTCCCAATTGGACACCCTAAAGATTAAGAAGAAACAAGAGGAGGAGAAGGCATCGATGTGCATATTTTCTCCAAGGTGCAGGAGGAAGCATTCCTCAAGGGAGTGCCCATTGGACAACATTTCATTTTGTGGCTTTTGCACTGAAGACCACCCAACTAAAAAATTTCCATCGCTGCCCGGTTTATTAGCCATTTATAGAAGTGGGGATCCTGAGGAATCCTCTTATGCACCTAGGAGGCCATGGCAACCTAGGAGTCAACCTACATACCAGGATCTACCACCTCAAGTTCCACCTTATTATCAACAACCACAGTAGTGGAACTCACCAAATTGGAAAAATTGGTCTCCACAGTATGCTTCACACCACCCTTGGCTACAAGGATGGAGAGGAGGGCATACACAAGGAAACAACCAGGCTCCACCTATTCCTATGCGCACTCATCCTTACCCACATTTTCCATCGAACATCCAACAACTTTTGTCGGGTTTTGTTCCCCCACATTTAACTCCTATTCCACAACAACCCGAACAATACTAGAATACAAGATCCCCAAGACCAACATTATTACTGACACAACCAATGCCTAACCCAAATAACAACCAACTCAACCTCTTCACAATGTTGAGCTGCAAACCTTCCCGGCATATGTTATTTCTCTTGTTCCATTACATGAGATTCAACTAAGGCTGGGAAAAGTTCTGGATAGACAAAGGCCTTCAATAGTCATCCGGGAAGAAGAATAGGATGAAAATCCCGAACAACCCATGAATGAAACTAATTGGGAAGATGTTATCATTCCTGAAGACCATGAATCGAAGATTCCCCAAAGTGAATCTTCACAGATTACAAAATCCCCTCCTTATCCAGAAAAATTAACAATTGAGAAACCAACGATTCGACCAGAATTTGACATTTTAAACGAATTAAAGAATATATGTGTCAAAATTCCCCTATTAAAATCCATAAAGGACATTCCAATTTACAGTAAGGTGGTCAAATAACTGTGTATCAAGAAACCAGGTAGGAAACAAAAAGATCCTCCAACAATACATTTGATAGGAGAATTGTCTGAATACATATCATAGCAGCCTAGGGTCACAAAGTATGCAAACCGATGGAACCCCGTAGTAACAATAACCATTAATAAGGTTCCCATCATAAATACTCTCATAGACCTAGGGGCAACCATTAATGTTATGAATGTTACTACCTTGGAGGAATTATAGTTGAAACCCCTTCTTAAACCTACCCCAACTATTTTGGAATTAACAGATAAGAGAAAAGTTATACCTGAAGGAATCTTGGATGATATCATAGTTACATTAGCCTCATGGGAATATCTAGTAGAATTTCTTGTCATTCAATCAAAGGATCCTTCTAAAGGGCATCCCGTTATCTAGGGAAGACCTTGGTTGGCCACAACCAATGCATTTATTGGTTGTAGATAAGGTGAAATGACCATCTCTAATGGACTTTCTATACAGAAGCTTACCATATACCCACCATCTCAACCTGTTATGGAGAATCTATGGTGGATTTCATGTCCATATGAGAATGATAACTGGGAAGAACCCGTGTTGTCGAGTGATCATTCCTGGGCACTTCAGGAGCAAACAACGGAAAATGTGCTAAATCAATTTATTTTTTGCTATCACGTGTATTGATTTTCCACAATATTTTCCCCAATTTGAATACATGTTTAGTGAAGAATTTCAGAAATAGTTGGACCCATCAACTTTGTCTTCGACATATTTGATTTTTGAGATACATGAATCTGCCACATCTTATACCACGCCTTATGAGATTAGTCTTGGGAAATTACTACATATAAATTCCGGACTAGATGCAGATCAACAAGAACAATTAGTAAATGTCCTTAAAGAACAATCGGGGGCATTCTCCTGGGAATATACCGATATGAAGGGTATACACCCTGACACATGCATTCATCACATATATACCCAGGCAGAAGAAACACTTGTTAGGCAACCCCAAAGAAGGATGAATCTGACACTCAAGGATATAGTAAAAGAAGAAATATCGAATCTATTGAATGTCGGTTTTATTTATCCAATCTCTGACAGTAAATGGGTAACCCTGCTTGTAGTGGTTCCAAAGAAAGTAACTGGAAAATGGATAATTTGTGTCGACTTCCGAGAACTTAATAAGGCCACTCTAAAGGATTATTTTCCTCTTTCCTTCATTGACCAAGTCTTGGATACCTTGTTAGGGAAGATATACTTTTCGTTCCTGGATGGATATAGCGGATACAACCAAATTCTCATAGCACCCGAGGATCAGGACAAGACTACTTTTACTTGTCCTTAGGGCACCTATGCATTTAGGGTCTTACCATTTGGTTTGTGTATTGCTCCTACCACATTTCAACGAGCACTATTAGGGATATTTGCTGACCTTATTCATGATTGTGTGGAAGTGTATATGGACGATTTTATAGTATATGGTAATACTTATCAGGAAGCCCTAGATAATTTAAAGAAAGTCCTTACCATATGTCAAGAAATGAATCTATCCATAAGTCATGAAAAATGAAAAATGAAAAATGTTGTTGACTGAAGGAGTAGTCTTAGGGCATCACGTTTTATCTGAAGAGATTAAAGTGGATCCTACTCAGATTGAGGTAATCGTCAAACTTCCACCTCCAAAGACTCAAAAAGAGGTAAGAATATTTCTTGGACATGCCGGATACTACCGACGGCTTATTGAGAATTTTACAAATATTGTTGTGCCCATGTTTGGATTGCTTACAAAAGATGTTGATTTTCTTTGGACTGACCAATGTCAAATCACCTTTGAAACTCTAAAAGATAAATTATATGTGGCACTAGTTCTTAGAGGACCCAATTGGGCCCTTCCATTTCACATATCCACTGATGCCTCTGATACTGCAATAGGAGGAGTATTAGGAAAAAAATAAGATCAACAGTCCTATGCCATTTACTTTGTGAGTAAGAACTTGTCCCCCACCGAGTTAAACTATACATTTACCGAAAATGAATTCTTGGTAGTTGTTCATGCCATCAATAAAATTTTCCATTATATCATAGGATATGAGGTGTTTGTACATACAGATCACTCTTCCATCAGATTTCTCATGAAAAAAACCATTACCAATGGACGAGTAACTAGGTGGTTCCTGTTATTACGAGAGTTCAATATCACCGTCCTTGACCGACCTGGAAAAGAGAACTTAGTAGATGATTTTCTTTCATGCATTAATCATGAGGGTGATAATATTCTTGTTGATGATAGTTTTCCAGATGAGCATCTGTTTTCCCTCTTCGTAAATACCCCATGGTTTGCAAACATGGAAAATTATTTGGATACTAGAAATTTACTAGCTCATTTGTCACCTCATGAAAAGAGTTGAATTATCACACAAAGTGCTCACTAATTCTGGGTTGGCCATGACCTTTTTCGTACTGGACCATACTTGATTATTCGTAGATGTTTTCGAGAAGATGAGATACCAGAAATCCTACGAAGTTGTCATGATGGACCATGTGGAGGAAAATTTTCCGACAAACGTACAACATATAAGGTTTTGCATCCAGGTTACTATTGTCCTAGCATTTTTAAGGATGCTGCCAAATATGTGAGAAGTTTCGATAGCTATCAAAGGATAGGAAGACCCACATCAACTGATGAAATTCCCTTACGTGCCCAAGTTATGATAGAACCTTTTGAGAAATGGGACCTTAATTTTCTAGGACCAATTTCACCCATGTCTCGTAAGAAGAATTATATTTTGGTTTGTACAGATTATGTCACCAAGTGGGTTGAGGAAAAAGACTTATTTAGGGCTACCGAAAAATATGTTGTTGAATTCATTTATGAAGACATCTTTACCTGCTTTGGTGTTCCTCGTAAAATTGTTATAGACCAGGGCACACAATTCACTTCTAAGATGATGAAGGAATTAACAGAGAAATATGGGGTCAAGCATTGTAAGTCTTCTCCATATCACCCACAAGCTAATGGCTAAGTATATTCAACAGACAAAGTTTTGGAAACTATCTTAACCAAAACTGTCCAATTACACCATAGGGATTGGGCTGATAGACTTCCAGAGGCTTTGTGGGCATATCATACTACCTGGAGAAACACCACTGGGCATACCCCATACGAACTAGTTTATGAAAAACAAGTACTTATACCAATTGAATTTCAAGTAAGGACTTTCTGTATTGCTGCACAATTGGTATTAGACCTAGACGAGGCACAAAAACAACGAGCCCTACAATTGAATGAATTGGATGAGATTAGACAAGATGCTATCCAACGAATAATTTTAGTTCAAAACCAGAGGAACAAGTGGCATGGAAAATTTATTAAGAAGAAACAATTTCAACCTGGTGATTGGGCTTTGTTGTTTGATTCCCGATTCAAAAATTTTAAAGGCAAACTTACCACTCGATTGTTGGTTCCTTATGAGGTAGTTACCGTGTATAATAATGGGGCTATTAAGATAAAAACAATTGATGATGGACAAGTCTCTTTCATAGTGAATGGACATCGACTTAAAATTTACCACAGACCCATTTCCAAAGAAGATTTTCCACAGGTCATGTCAACCGACAAGGCATTGGCCTTGGTGGATGGGGACGTTTCTTCTGCCTCCCCCTGTTCTTGAAACGTTTTCTGAATTCTGATTATACATATGTAAATAATTTAAAGTGTGTTTTTGCTGATAAACAATTTTAGAGATCTCTACAGGTATTTATTTCACCACAAGTGGACAACTTCAAGGACACAAAAAGGGAAGTATTTTACTTCGGAAGAAGATGTTGCTATATTTGAAATCTGTTGTCTGCTCAAGCATCAATTGAGTAATGAATTTTTATTATGCTTAGAAATTGCTTGCTGTGAATTAGCCATGTTTACAAGATTTATATCTTACTTTATCTCAAGGCATCTTTAATGGAAGTTTCTCATAACCTCCACCACTAGAGGATATAAGGAAGTGACACCTTTTTTTTATCAAACCTAGAGTTTACTCGTATAATTTCCCCAAGAACCCTGAGTGGGCGAGTAAAGTATCTTTATGAAAGAGTAGCAAGAAGGTATGATTAGAATATAGTCATGGAAACATCAATATAACTTTAAAAATAAGAAGAAAGTGAGTAGGGCTTGAAGATACCTTTCTGTTCTTTTCCAATGGTACCATCCAATACACACTAAAAATGCTTGATTATACCATATCTTTAGATAGGATACATCCACTTAAGTATCCCTTACATAAGGACAATCTATAAGGAAACATAAAGAAGAGTCATCCTCTAACTTAAATACCATCCCAGTTCAAAATAAAAAATTTCAGAGTTGCCTCCCCATCTTCTTGCAAAAAGAAATCTTTATACAAAAATCTTAAAA
>SNQJ01S0006865.1:284844-303745 GCA_010110895.2 Picea sitchensis | reverse complement strand
ACTTCCTTGAGTTTGCAAACAAATCTTTTGTTGTGATCATGAACTAACCTTTCTGGTTGTTCCATATATATCTCCTTATCCAAAAAATCCATGTAAAACAATTTTAACATCTAGCTACACTAAATCAAGATAAAGTAACACAAATAGTTCTAGCACAACATGAATATAAACAAGCTTAACAACTAGTGATAAACTTTCATGGAAATCAATACCTTCCAAATGTTGAAGTTTGAGTAGCTTTAGAAGCTATTATTATTATATTTATCTTGTATTTGACCAAGATAAAACCCTAAAGAACATTGTTATATTATATTTGTTAAGTCGACCCTATTGTGCCTTGACAAGTCAAATGTAAATTAGATGGGTAAAGTGGATAGGTTGGCCCTGACGTAATTCTGGGTAGGCGAACTAGTATTTATAAGAGGCCTATCGCCTCATTTGGTGAACACACAATACAACTCTCTGACACATTGCACAAGTCTTAGAGTGACACGACTACAAGAAGGAGGGACACACCTACAAGGAGGAAGTGTCTTAGTATATGGTTTTGGCTATTTGGTGGAGGACTATCTTGGTTTGGTGGTGCGCTACTTTATTCTGGTTAGGGTTTCTGGTAGATCTTCTATTTTGATGAGATCTCTCTTGAGAGAGACATTATACTTGTTGAATAATCTATATTAAAGAAGCTTTGTTGGGTTTTTTCCCCCACTAGGGTTTCTTAGGATAAATCTTGTGTATACTGTGGATGTCTTTGTTTTAGTGATCCTTATACATACAATTATTGTTTTAATAGATTAAAGTTAAAGAATACGACACACACTTAACTGTTCAAGAAGAATTTTAGCATGGTATCAGAGCTGGCCTGAAAGAATCCATTTTCATAATATAGAAGAGCTTGTTGGGGAAACTAATACCATAAGGATTCTCCCCTAACCCTAGTGCATCTTTCCTTGGGCTCAAACTCTCAGTTTGATGAAGTTTTGTAAATTACAACTGGTGCTGCAACTGCCTACAACTGCATAAACCCTAGGAGTGGTTTTCACCCACTTTCTAATGGACTTTGGTCAAAGTTATACCACTAGGGAACTCGCCTTCGGAGGGTGGACCTATCCCTCAGAGTAGAATTCTAAAATTCAAATTTTGAAAAATTAGGGTTTCCTCATAAACCCTAGTCTTGGCAGCTACAGACTTGAAGTTGGAACTGGTCAAGTTGGCATAACACTATCTGGTAAGTGAAAAAATTTCTTTGAAAAGTTTATCTCTTTATTGTATTTTTCAAGCACAAGATGACACCCAATACTAATCTTGATGAGAAGCTTGAAGGCGCTGACAACTTTTGAGCATGGAAGAATAGAGTAATGCTCATTCTGGAAGAGAAAGATCTAGAAGACTTTGTAAAAGAAGAAGGTCCAGAACCTAATGAAAATGAGACCAAAGCAAAATATAAGTAGAACCTAGTGAAGGCGAAGAGAATCATTGTTGATTCTATCAATGATCATTTGATCATCCATGTCTCATCGTTGACAACTCCCAAGCAAATGTTTGATGCCTTATCCAGATTGTATTAAGGCAAGAACATCAACCAGAAGATGACCTTGAGAACAAAACTGAAGAATGTGAAGTTACTGATACCCCAGTGATAAATCCTGGTACGCAGATGGCTATCCCAATGATTAATCCGGGTACGTCGAGTTACTACTACCCCAATGATTAAGCCAGGTACGTCGAGTTACTACTACCCCAATGATTAAGCCTGGTACATAGATGGCTACCCCCGTGATAAAGCTTGGTATGCCAAGTTACTGCTACCCAAGTGATATAGCCTGGTATGCAGATTGCTACTCTAGTTAAAAAGTCTAGTACACAAAATTACTGACTATGGCACGAGTTAGCATGACCTCACACAAGTTCAGTAGATGCCATGCCTTCAGGGCTGGTTAGTTACCTGAATTTCTAGCTAGTGGGCCAACCTGTGTGGTTTGAGGTGATTCCTAGCCCTGGGATAGATCGATAGTGTGTGCAAACTACATTGCCTAATCCTCGTGATTAGATGCCTGTTGTGGACCAGTTGCTTGGTGTGCCAACATGAGGTTACTAGTTCATTGTGTGGAATTAGATGTCGGATTCTGTGTGAACTGGCAAGTGGAAGTGCTATAATGACCTAAAGCCCAGCTGGATGATGAGACCCCAAATGTTGATATGGTTATAAAACTTCTTTAATATAGATTCATGGAAATTAAACAAGTCAATGGTCAAGTGTACAAAAGAGGAGAAGTAGTCGTGATTTTCATGCTAGAAGAATACCTTCCTTGATAAGCAGGAGTGTGGAAGTTTGAGTAGCTTCAAAAGATATTAATATTATATTTATCTTGTATTTGACCAAGACAAAACCCTAAAGAACATTTTTATATTATATTTGTTAAGTCAACCCTATTGTGCCTTTGTAAAAGTAGGCCTTATTGTGCCTTGACAAGTCAAATGTAAATTAGATGGGTAAAGTGGATAGGGCAACCCTTACCGAATTCTAGGTAGGCCAACTAGTATTTATAAGAGGCCTGGCGCCTCATTTGGTGAACACACACTACAAATCTCTCACACAGTGCACAAGTATTAGAGTGACACAACTACAAGGAGGAAGTATCTCAGTATNTCGTGCGCTACTTTGTTCTGGTTAGGGTTTCTGGTAGATCTTCTATTTTAGTGAGATCTCTCTTGAGAGAGACATTGTACTTGTTGATACCTTAATCTACCTATTTGATCTGGGTCCTACTAGAATGCTCATAAAAAACATAAGTATCACAACCCAATAATTTCACATTTGAGTAATCACTAAATGACATGTTCATACCTCTTCCAAAATATTCTAGTCTTCTACAACTAATGGTGATTGATTTAGTAGATAACACAACCGCTTCTGCCCACAACTGTTGCTGCAACTTGGCATTACTGAGCACATCGCTTCGATCCCAGCTTCCTTGAAATTCCACAAATATGAACTTGCCTCCATTATATATTTTAAAGCACTTTATTGACCTGCCAATGTTCATTTCACTACATAATTCATCAACCTCTCTACAAACCCACCTTTCTAACTTCGACACCCTATGCTCCACCCCGAACTTTGCATTTGAAAAAACCTTGACCAATTCCATCCAAGCCGACCCAAGTGAACCTTTATCGTTCACCTCAAGGTATCTTACAATGGGATCTTAGTGCTCCACCTTAACATAAACATTCCCCTGACCCAATCCGACGAAGCCAACCAAGTAATCCTTCACCGCTCACCTCTAGGCCCATTTACAATGGAGTTCACCAAGCCTTTATAGGCTTCATACATGCAATTCATGGACAACATACCACGGGATACCCAAAAAACATGGAACCAAAAAAAAAACTACATGCTTTGACCTAAAAAACATATTTAACTCATTGACTCTTTCATCAAGTCAAGATTAACCCAACATACATGCCCCCCACATCTTCAATCTACCTAAATCTATGTCTATACTTTTCATAGGTGACTCAATAAACCAGGGGTACACATTCCTATCCAAGTCTTACAATCGTATGCCCATCTACATGTAATCAATAATTTTACAACTCCAAGGTAAATAATATTTTTTTTCTTTCACGATGACTCCACCATCACCTCTCTTGTTGTTGCTAACAAATCTCACATTTTAAGTTTCCACAATTCAAACTTATTTTGCCATTAAATTTTTTCAACCTCGAATTTAGAATTTGTGTTCTTTGTCATTAGTTCTCTACACAGGCTCCCTCTTCAAATATTAATTTGTTTTTTCACTTCAAAAGTCAATTTGATTATTATTTTTTTCACCCCAAATATTGATTTGATTTTTTGTTTTTTACTCCAAAAATCAATTTGATTTTTCACTCCAAATATCAATTTGTTTTTTTTTCCATAGAAAAAAGCTTCTTATAGAATATACATGTTCCAACCTTACAAAACTACCTTTGAAGGCTTCCATCTTGACTATTTCAAAAAACATCCAGTGACTACAACCGTGTTACTGTTCTATATGCTTACAAAACATTCTATACTTTCTTTGATATCCTTGCATCATTTTCATGTCATTTTCATTGAAGAGTTACAACTGGAATTCCATTGCTTTTGTTTTAGTGCCTTCAAAGTACTCATAGTACCCAAGAGCCCCTCTTTGTAGTTGTAGAACTTCTTTCGAGAGTTCATCTGCTTTTACATTGAGTTCTCTTAGTATATGTTGAAAGGACAACCAATCAAAGGATTGAAAAGAAAGTCTTATGTCTCCCAAAATATTGGCCGGGTTGATGTTCTAAAAGGAATTTTTTCCTTTGGCCCAGTCAATCACCAACTTTGAATCACCCATGACCTGAAGCTTCCTAATATCCTTTTTCTTTGTTGTGTCTAGGAGAGTCCATAATGTGGTGAGTTATGCTTTATTATTGGATCCTTCTCCTAGATCATACCTAATGCTAATATAATGATTATGATTTAAGAATAATATGATACCTACGCCAATAGAAGGTGGGTGTCCTTGGTTGACACTATCAAAGTATCCCCATGGAACAAAATAATTCAGAACAAGGAAGGAGGGAACCCTCTGTTTTCAATTTTTTTGGGTTTTCTTTGGTCTCTGCTGCCCGTGCTAGTGTTAAGGCTGCAATCACTTCTAGTGACATCCATTTATCTTTAACAAGTGCCGCATTGCTTGCCCACCATAAATTTTCGACCAAGATGCATAATAGTCATGCATACAGTTTTAGCGATCTGTCCTGAATCCATAGCTTATAGCAATCCTAAAGGGAAATATTGTTCCAATATGCTCCTACTTTGAGCTTTTCTTTTATTGTTGTGGTGACCTGACCTGCATAAGGGCATGACACAGAAAAGTGAGATGCATATTCAAAGTTTAATTTGAAAAATACATAGCGATTTGGACCATGCAAATTCCTTTTTCCAGATTATGCCAGGTCAACAGTTTGTTGGTTAAGGCCAATCACATCAGAAGTTTACATCATAGAGGGGCCTTGGATTTCCATAAAAGCTTCCACCACCATTGTGGTTGGACAATTTTCCTTTCCTCTTGCCAGGATTTGTAGCCTAGATTGGATGTGAAGGATTCGTCTTTTGGGTTATGGGACCAACATAAAGAGTCCTCATTATCTTGGGAGAGAATGACAAGATTTTCGCATAACCAGGATAAATAGGAATTCCATTCAACATGAAGAGCCTCCTAGAGGCCTAATGTTGTCACATCTTTCCACCCTACACGTCCTTTAGGTTGAGGGAAACCAATGTAAGCGTCATGGAGAGAGTGAATGTTTTTGTTCCTTAAGGCAAGGATGAGGGGTGGAGAGAGTCTGAAATTTTTTCCTGATCCCAACCAGGGGTCTTCTCCCACCCTGAACTTTTTTCCGTCACCTTTTTTCCATACCACCCAATCTCCTACCAGAGGGAAAGATTCAACCAAATCCTTCCACACTATGGACCCTTTTGAAGATTTGATTGGTTGCTTGAACGACTCGATGACAAAGAGGTTTGGAATATATTTGGATCTCATCACTTTAGTCCATAGCGTGTTCCCTACTGATAGCTGCCATAGGTTCCTTCCAGCCAATGCTCTAGCAAAGAGTCAAATATATTTTACACCCCAACCATCTAAAGCTTTGGGAGTTTCTAGAGATGACGACTTCTCTAAATGTAGCCCCCCTGTAGAGTTGTTGCCAGCCCATAAGAAATGACTCTTGATTTTTTTCATCTTGTCCAGGATACCTTAGGGAATTGTTGCGATTGAGTTTCAATACACTATAATTCCTTCCAATTTTTTTTTAGTAAGACTAACTTGCCTCCTCGTGAAAGAGTCCTGACAACCCAGGAGTCAATTCTCGATTCCACCTTTCGAATAAACCAGGCCCAATCTGACTTCTTGTACTTGTTTGGATTAAGATGAAAGCCCAAGTATTTAACCCCTTAATCCATCGATTTATATTGGACAGGTAAAATACAGAGAAAGGAGGTAACCTCATGCCCCGAACAATGACTGGTTAATAAACATGACTTTTCTAGATTAATATTCATGCATGTTACCTTACAATACAGGTCTAGAGTTTTCTTGAGGGAAGACATGTCCCTCAAAGAGCCATATATACTACACGAGATGTCGTTGATGAAGAGAAGACGAGAGAACATCTTTGAAGTTGTCACTTTTAGACCTTTTAACCACCCTTCGTTTCTAGCCTCTTTTATTAGTCTGCTTAGGACATCCGTGATGATTAGGAAAAGGAAGGGGGACAAGGAGAATCCTTGGCATAGACCTCTGGAGGATATAAAGATATGTGAGGGAGATTTGTTTATCAAGACTGCAAAGGAAGCACTATTGAGGCAAACCATTATCCAGTTTATCGATTTGAGTTTCATGCCTAGTTGAATGAGGACTAGCCGTAGGAAGGTCCAATTTACATGGTCATAAGATTTTGACAGGTCCAGCTTAAGGAAGGCAAACTTTAAGTTTATTTTTTTTTACCAAACGAAGAGACTCATGTTCTAATGCCACTACATCATGAATATGCCTATTTTGAAGAAAGGCGAACTGTTCATCTCCTATTACCTTACTAAGGATTGACCTTAATCTGCAGGCTATAATTTTTGAAATTAACTTATAAGTTGCATTGCAGCATGAGATTGGGCGATAGTCCTCGAGTGATTCAACGTTTTGTTTTTTCGGGATGAGGCAAAGGAAGGTTGATTTTATTGGACCAAAGATTCTACCTGAAGAATGAGACTCTGTGATCATGAGGAGTAAGTCTTCCTTTAAGAGGTCAAGGAAGAATTTGAAAAATTCCACTGGAAACCCGTTCGGACCCAGGATTTTACAACCTTGCATTAAGAAAAGTGTTTCTTTTACCTCTTCTGTTGAGACTTCTTCTAGTAGGAGTTGGTTCATTTCCTCTGAGAACAAGGGCTGGAATTTGGCCACTACATGTAGGATTTCTTGGATGGGGCATCCTTTGGGGTCGAGAAGAGGGATTCAAAGTAATGGGTCCCCACCTCTGATTTTTCCGAAAAGGAACTGACCAAAATTCCTTCTCCATTCTTGAGCTCCCAAATAGTATTTAGATTCCGTCTTTGGTTAGTAAAGTTATGGAAGATTTTAGTGTTGTTATCCCTGGATTTTATCCATAGGGCTCGACTTTTAAGTCTCCATTCCTCTTCTTCTCATTTTAACCACTCATTACATTTTTTTTCCAAACTCCTAAATTCCTCTAGAACAGTCAGGCTTAGGGTTTCTCCATCCAGTTTGGAAAGCTCTTTTTCGATCTCAATGTTCTCGTTTTTATTTTTGGCTTTCCATTTAGGAGTCCAATTCTTTATTGCAGCTTTGGTATTCTTCAGGTTTTTCACAAGTTGTACCATTAGAGGCTCATTACTGTGGATTTGTAGCTTCTTCCAAGTTGAGGTAACACTGTTTTGGAAGTCAGGGTCGTCAAACCACACTTTATTGATTTTTAAAGGTGAGGGAGGGGTCACTAAGATAGGGCTCCATCTCAAAGAGATATGGCGGTGGTATGAACTCCCCCTTTCTTCCACTTTTGATAAGAATCTTAGACGCTTCTCCAAAAAAAATTATGAAACAAAAAATCTATCGAGTCGTTTCACAACTTTGTTTCTTTCTCTTCGAAAATTTCTCCACGTCAGGGTGAGCCTCATTGGTTCCACATCCATTAGATTTACAGATTTGAGAAAAGATAGAAAAAATCCATGTTATTGATCCTCTTTTGGATATTGGCCCCAAACTTCTCTTAGAGAGAGAGTGAAATTAAGATTCCCTCCAATGACCGTAAAATGGTCATTGAAAATACCTCCATTTTTCAGGTCTTCCCAGAAGGGAATTCTATCAGAGTAAGGGTTGTAGATATTTATAACAGAGAAGGCATAGTCAACATATTTATGTTTTAGGTTCATAGAAATGGTGGAGATTGAAGATGATATAGAAAGGGATTTCAAATTTGGACTCCAACTTGTAAGCATTCCACCAGACATATGTTCAACTTCTACCGCACTAAAGGCCCAATATTTTAACCAGGGGCTTATAACCTTTATAACTTCTTTCCCTTTACACATTGTCTCCTGTAGTAGAATAACATCAGGGTTAAGGCTCATGAGCAACCTTTTGAAGGCTATTTTTTTTTGGGTGGGCCTACCCCTCTTCCATTGAAGGAGAGAAGGATCATTTTTTCTAAGGGGAAGGGATTTCCCTGGTCTAAGGGCCCTTGTGATGGTGTCCTTCCTGCATTTTCTAATTTTAGCTACAACTAATTCTTTTGTTTTCAAGATATGAGACTTTCTTACTGCGGTGGTCACTTGAAAGACGTCAAAGGATAAGCCCCCTTTAGATGGAGAGACTTCCTTAGGTTTGTCTTTTAACCTCAGGGTGTAGCCTTTGGAGAGGGGAGGGGCGGAAGCAAGGAATAGTGGGAGGGGGGGAGGGGGGTAAGGACTGGGGAAAGTTTAGAGCTAGGGGAGGGAAGGGGGTATGAATGGATAGAGGGGACTAGGTTTGTGGCTCAATTGGAGTAGGGGGGAAGAGGGTATATGAGGGGAGAACACACCGACTGGGAGTCCACAATTCTAGTATGGGGAGGGGGGGAATCAAGGGGAAAAGCCAAAGGCGAGAGCAAGTGAACCAACCCCTCTAAACCAATAAGAATCTTATAAAAAATTGTCTCGCGCAAAGGAGAATATAGAGAAACATGATCATTTGTGATCATACCTTATAGTGCAGCCTGGGAGACTAGATCAGCCATTTCTATGTTGGAAGATTTGACAGTACCTGGTGCTATGGGGAAAATCCTCTTAATCTGGGTCTACTGATTAGGCAGAGCCTTCACACCTTAAAAGACAGAAAGGCTTCTATTCTTACCCAAACTAAACACAACCTTACGATAATTAAGGTAAGAGAAAGGAGATTGAAATGTGTAACTTAAGTCCTTACGACTGTTGTCAATCCCTTCTGATTGTTGTCTATTCCAAGATTGTAGGCCGCCTCCCAAAGATGGCCTGAAACAATGTTACAAAATAAACTATGACATCATATGATTAATTATTAAGATAATCTTGAGGGTTAGATATTCATGAGAAACATCCGTAAATACAAACACATAGACATAAAGATATGGGATAATAATTTTTCTCTTTTATTAATAAAAAAATTGGAAGTTACAACCTGAATTTTGCTGGCTACACTCCACGAACCTCGCCTGGGTTCCTCTATTTTGTCCCCAAGTGCACTACTCTCAATATACTATCCTCACCACCAACATGCTAATATAAAGGAAAGAATGGATAGTATAATGAGGATGGATGGAAGGGAATGTTGAGGATGACACTCAGAGAAAAATGCAGAAGGCTTGGAATGGAAGGGAGAAAATTTGGCAAAGCTATCTTGCCTCTTGTTTGATATATCCAAATGACCCCCTAGGGCCCTTTTTATATGAGAAAATTATGGTTAGTTCGTTTTTAGAAGGGCTACAGGAAGTAAATTGGTTGCAAAATCCAAGATAGCTTGTAAACTCCATCGGAAAGTGTGAAATTTATATTTTTTTGCAACTTTTTAGAGTATACACGAGCTTTCAGTTATGCAACTAGTGTATGTATGCAGGATTTTAGGCATGCAGCTAGTGTATGTACGTGCTCTGCCTATATATTAGGGCGCCTATGCCATACACAAAATTGTTTGTTGAGAAGAACTCTAGCAAAACTGGTTGGTAGATGTGTGAATGAGTAGGCCAACATCAGAAATGCATAGTTGTGGCATTTTGAGTTATAAATGATGCCCCCTAATGTCTGAGGTCAGAAGAGAAGCTGATGGTGGAAATACATTACAACATCTTTAATAAAGTGGGAAAGCACTAGATTCGAGTAAACCCAAGGGAGTATCCGTGAGCACATCATGTGCAATAATATAATAATAATCACCAAGGTGGGCATTCCCATGCTCGGGACAAACTAAGCATGGCTTCCAATAAAGTACACTGCAGATCCATGTCATATATATAGTAATCATGGCTACATGACCAATGTGTATGCCAATATAAAGCGTAGCTGTGAATAATACACAACGGATCTACATCTCGAAATCATCAGAAGATATACAATGTCATAGGAATATTTAGGAGGTATTAATGCTTGCGGACATAGATGATAACTTCATAACGCGATCAATACCTTCAAGATCTTCAAAACTCAGGTAGGAGTATAATAGGAGTATAAGACTCACTACTCATGACTCAAAACTCACTACTCACTGCTCAATACTCAAAACACAGGTAGGAGTATAATAGGAGTATAAGACTTAAGATAAGAGTGTAAGACTCACTTAGCACGTGGTTGGAAAGGTATCGACGAGCCTGTCGACAATATGTGGTCATCAATCTGACATGGTGCCACCTTTGTTGATTATTTGGGTTGGTTTTCATTGATTTCAACCCTTGAAGAAAGTCTGATAGAAAATTCTGGTAGCACAAAGGTTTGGGTAATGGACCTAAGATTGTTTGATGCATAATGGTATGCATTTTGATATATTTTCTGGTAAGAATATTATAGATGGATAGTACATGTCATGCTATTTCTGCTGGTATGTGGAACGTCACATAACTCCTCATGGTTAGAGTCATCTAGAAGCCCAAAAGGTCAAAGTAGTTAAAGTGGTTTAAGAGATTTTAGAAGGTAAATAATAAAGTGAAGTGATGAGTATACTATAAGTCAAAGTGAATACAAAATAAATTATTTAAATAATAAAGTTAATGGAGAAATTACTAAGTGGACAAGTGGTTAGAAGTGGGTTATCCCTAAAATAAGGAAAGTGATTTAAGATGGTTAGAAGGTAACCCCTTGAGGTAAAGTGAAGTGATGAGTGTACTATAAGTCAAAGTGGATACAAAATAAATTATTTAAATAATAAAGTTAATGGATAAATTACTAATTGGACAAGTGGTTAGAAGTGGGTTAACCCTAAAATAAGGAAAGTGGGTTAAGATGGTTAAAAGGTAACCCCTTGAGGAAGCTACATGAAAGTATAAATAAGAGGCAAGGCTCTCTCATTTTAATCAGACTTGAGCATATTCAATATCTACATGTGAATGAGGTAACCAATGAATATCAAAGCCAAATTTCAGAGGGAAGGTGAAGTAAAGAAGGCCGAAATTCAAGGGAGGATAAATTCTTTTGATGATGCTTTCTAAGGTATGTTATTTACAGGCCATCTGACCATTTTCGTAATAATTTTTTTTATAGAATGATTCAGACCTTGAAATTGGGAGGAAATTGAGGAAAAATATCCAAGTAGTCATGATACAAATTTCAGTTTGTGGGTCGTTGTATTTTTGGAGTTACACGCCGTGGAAAATAGGGTTTGTGGCTAGTCCTGAAACTAGTCTAAAACATGTGTTTCGGATAAACACGTCATAACTTCTTCATAACAGATCTAAATTTCATAAGACCAAATGTATTGGTTAGAGTAAAATCTTTAGTATTCTGTGTACAATTTTCAAATCCATACAACAAATATTCCGTGCGGGGAACACTTTACAAGTTCGCTCTTTAGAATAAGCCAAAATTCAACAAGGTATGCCATTTTTTCTATAATTCCTTTTATGAGAGGTTCCAAGTAGCGAAACCTGGAGGAATTGTATAAAAGGCAATGAAGAACATTGTGTACTATTTTTAGATCTTTATTCATTACAGGTACATAGTTATTATTATTTCAAGTTAGGGTTGTTGACTAATCCAAAATTAGTCATGTGCGACTAAAGTAAAGTTTTATGAAAATGTTAGTCTCTTGTTGTTAAAATTAAGGAAGGTTTGCATGTATGTGATCATATACACTAGGTCTATTATAGAGTTACAATAACTTACAAATAAGATTTAGATGATTAAATTGATGAGGGCTTTTGGTTGAGGTACATTGTGGGTACATGGTTAAGACAAATAGTTCATGAGTTTGCACATACATGAGGTGTATAGTTGATGATGTAGGTACATCTTGATGAGTCATAGTTTATGTGTAATTGATGCTTGATTGGTACATATTTGGTGCATGGTTGATGCACTCGTTGATGGTACAAGTTGAGGTACAGGTTGGTGCATGGTTGATGCACTTGTTCATGGTACAAGTTGAATACAATTTGTTTGGGCAGGTTATTGTGACAGGTTATTTGTACAGGTTTGGTGCATGGTTGATGCATTTGTTTATGGTACAAGTTGAGGTATAGGTTGATGTATGCTACATGTTGGCACAAGTTATTGGTACAGATTGTTGCAGGTTGATTACAGGTTGATTGGTACAGGTTTACAACAATATATCTCACAATGATAGTGTGACAGTGGTTCCATCATTCTACTTCTACATCAGGGCGGTTGGACAGGGCAATGACAGATGGTTGTAGCCAGAGAACATTGGGGGTTGTAGCCTCCTTCTAGTTGTAGCTAGAGAATTGGGGATTTGGAGCTTCCCTTAGGTTGTAGCCTGAGAAACTAGGGGGTTGTAGCCTCCTTCTGGTTGTAGCTAGACACTTGGGGAGTTGGAGATTTCTTTAGGTTGTAATCCTGAGAAACTAGGGGGTTTGAGCCTCCTTCCAGTTGCAGATAGAAAACAAAGGAAGTTGGTGCTTCTAATGAACGTAATTCTTAAAGACATATAAGAAAAAACATTATGCAATTTTCTCTTACTTTGGCTTTCCACGTAAAAACACTGGTGTACTGTGTATGTGTATGATTTCTCATTTGTTCATTGTTTATTTACTCTGCAATTATTGGATGATAATGCTACATTGATATAACACTTGCATTTTGTGGTTAAAAAGGATTATTGCTCTATTATTGATTCACCCCCCCTCTCAGTAATCCAACAATTGGTATTAGACCGGGTTCCTTCATGAAACAGTTTAACCGCTGGAAGGAGATCATGAATTATTTTGAGAATGAAATACCACTGTTTAATGGTCAGAATGGTTTAAAGTATGAGTTATGGAGTGGAAGAAAGTATTTTTATAGGCACATGTGTATTATATTTGGCTATCAGTCGTTACAAAATATGATAGTTCAAAAAGGGAAAAGACTGTAGCCAAGAAGGAATTGAAGAAGAATAATAAAATAGCAATGGATTTCATCTGGGAAAGATTACCTAATTTGGTAATAGAAAATGTTGGTAAATGTTCATCAGCCAAAGAACTTTGGGATAAGTTACATGACATATATTCTTCACTCATCGCAGATTCAGAAAATGCCAAAGAAGATGCATGTACTGATCAAGAAGAAATATGTTCACCATGTCAAATAGATTCAAAAGATGAAGAGTACATAATCAACATAGGTATGTTGTTTTGATTTAATTGTGAAAAACGCAGACATCTTGAAATAGAATGCCATGAAGGAAATGAGACAGAAAAACCAATTGAAAAGGAAGACAATTATGAAGAAAAATTGATTAGTGCTTTAGATGAACTAAGAAAAGAAAGAGAAGAAAACAAGTCACTTAAGAAAGAGTTGATGAAACAAAAGGAAAGTGTTCACATTTTTGAAGAAGCCCAACAAGTGATCGTGAACTTAAGAACTCAATTAGAAGAAGCCATAAAGATCGAAGAAAATCTTGAATATCAAAATCAGTATTTGGAAGCCAACATAGCAGCACAGAAGGAAGAAGCATAAATGAGAGATAAGATATTGACAGATCACCTTAAGAAAAAAACTAACGATCTAAACCAGCTTGAGGCAGAGTTTGGTCAAGAAGAGAAAGGGCTTGAAGAAGAAATAATCATATTAAAAATCCAGCTTGAAGAAGTGAAAGGAACCGAAGAAGTCATGAATTCTCAGATAATGAAGAAAGAAGAAGAGGTTGAGAATCTTGAAGAAGAAGTTGTGACATTGAGAAGTAAAATCATCAAGCTCAATAAGAACGCTGAAGAGACAGAAACATCCACATTAGTGAAAGAGAATGAAGAGAAGTACTCTAGGTTGCTAGAGAAGAAGAATGAAGAAAATAGAAAGAGTTATGCAGAAGTACTCAAAGGAAAGAATCACGGTCAACTAGAATCTAAGAAAACTATTGAAGATACATATTCAAGAAGACCATCCATGTTCAAGCCACAAAGAATCTTCAATCATGATCATGATCAATTAAGGCATAAATTCAGAAGGACTACACCACAAAGAAGATCATTCACTCCCAGGAATGCAAATTTATATTATGGTCATTGTTTTTATTGTACTAATTTTGGACATAAGGTTGCATATTGCAGGGATTATAAAAGAAATGTTCAAGCAAGAAGTGCCTATGTGGCCCCACGTAACATTGAATGTTACAAATGTCATAACTATGGACACATAGGTAGTGATTGTAAAAGCATGATCGATACTTCCATGAAAGAGAACATTGATATCGGATATAAGAAAGTATGGATAAGAAAACCAGAAGAACAAGTGAACAAAGACCAGGTACCAGAGATCGCAAGATTGGCAATAAAACAAGATGAAGAAAATTCTACAGAGGAAAAGAAAGAGGTCAGTTACAGAAAGGTTTGGAAAATAACTGAAAGAAAAGAAAGACGTGTAAATAAGGAATAGGTTCAAGAGATTGTGCTTTCAGGAATTGCAGTGAAAGATGAATCCACAGACAGAAAGAAAGAAGTCATAGCTCAGAGAGATGATGAATCTACCAATGAAGATGATGATGAATACACATCAGAGCAGGAATTGTNAATTACAACTAATGGCCTAGAGCCGACATAAATAAAATAACATTACTAATCTAATATGCCCCAATTAAGGGGTAATGAGCCAATATTAGGGCTTAACATCATCGAGAACTTAAGAACTCAGCTAGAAGAGACAAAACGATCGAAGAAAATCTTGAATATCAAAACCAGTATTTAGAAGCCAACATAGTAGCACAAAAGGAAGAAGCATAAATGAGAGAGAAGGTATTGATAGATCATCTTAAGGAAAGAACTAACGATCTAAACCATCTTAAGGCATAATTTGGTCAAGAAGAGAAAGGAATTGAAGGATAAATAATCACATTAAAAATCCAGCTTGAAGAAGTGAAAAGAACAGAATAAGTCATGAAGTCTCAGATAATGAAGAAATAAGAAGAGGTTGAGAAGCTTGAAGAATAAGTTGTCGCATTGAGAAGTAAAATCGTCAAGCTCAAAAAGAACATTAAATAGAGAGAAACATCCACATCAGTTATAGAGAATGAAGAGGAGAACTCTAGGTTGCTAGAAAAGAAGAATGAAGAAAATAGAAAGAGTTATGCAAAAGTACTCAAAGGAAGGAATCATGGTCAACCAGAATCTAAGAGAACTATTGAAGATACATATTCAAGAAGACCATCCATGTTCAAGACACAAAGAAACTTGAATCATGATCATGATCAATCAAGGCAGAAATTCACAAGGACTACACCACAAAGAAGATCATTCACTCTCAGGTATGCAAATTTATTTTATGGTCATTGTTTTTATTCTACTAATTTTGGACATAAGGTTGCAGATTGCAGGGATTATAAAATAAATGTTCAAGCAAGAAATGCCTATGTGGCCCCATGTGACATTGAATGTTACAAATGTCATAACTATGGACACATAGCTAGTGATTGAAGAAGCATGATCGATACTTCCATGAAAGAGAACACTGATATGAGATATAAGAAAGTATGGATAAGAAAACACAAAGAACAGGTGAACAAAGACCAGGTCCAAGAGATCGCAAGATTAGCAATAAAACGAGATGAATAAAATTATATAGAGAAAAAGAAAGATGTCAGATACATAAAGGTTTGGAAAATAACTGAAAGAAAAGAAGGACAGGTAAATAAGGAACAGGTTCAAGAGATTGTACTTTCAGGCATTACAGTGAAAGATGAATCCATGGACAGAAAGAAAGATGTTAGAGCTCAGAGAGATGATGAATCTACCAATGAATATGATGATGAATACACATCAGACTAGGAATTGTTATGATCCATCTGGCTTAGAGACTCCCAGGTAATATGAATATTAGACAAGGGGAGTCTATGCAATAGTTGTGATAGAAAAAAGAACCATCCTTCGATCAACTTGCAGAGTTTGAGTAGACAGATACAGAGAAGTCAGTTAACAAAAGTACAGTTTGATAGATTAATCAGTTGTAGTAGTGAATACCTCATGATAGTATAGTGATAAATGGGTCATCATTATGAACAATTGTGAAGTATATTCTTGGACAATATGGATATAGATGGATTTGTAAGAACACTTGGCAGGTTTGGAAAGATATATGACAGTGGATGAGAGCATTGATTCCAAATTGACAGATATTTTTTGGACACATGTAGTGCATACAACAGTTCACATTCAAAATAGAGTAATGCTTAGAAACAAGGAAAGAATACAAGTGTTACAATCTAAGATTGAACAAATTTGTGGAAAGCATCAATGTAACAATTGATGAAATAGGTGGAGAAGAATCAAAGGAAGACGAAAATGAATAAGTGGAACAACTTTACGAAGAAGAATCAAAAGATGAAGAAGTAGTAGAAGAGGAAGATGAAGAAGATCAAACAGAAGTAGAAGAGCAAGTTCAACAAGTGCCTCCAAAGACACCTAGCAAACAAGTACAAAAGAATCATCCTTCAGACTAGATTATCAGAAACAAGGATGCATGAGTTGAGACTAGAAGAAGAATATGTTCACTAGAACAAATGCACCTAGTACTCTTATATACGATTGAACCAAACAATTTTGAAGAGGTCAGCAAGGATGGATTCTGGAATGAGGATATGGATGAAGAATTGGATCAAATAGAGAAGAATGACACTTGGGAATTGGTTCCAAGACCAAATAATAAGAATGTGATTGGCACAAAATGGGTTTTCAAAAATAAATTGAATGAAGGTGGACATGTTACAAGGAACAAATCTAGATTGGTAAGTAAAGGATACACACAGGTTGAAGGAATCGACTTTGAAGATACATTTGCCCCAGTTTCCATAATGGAATCAATCTGATTTCTCTTAGCTTATGCATTCTCCAAGAATATTAAAGTCTATCATATGGACGTGAAATCAGCTTTCCTAAACGGGGAACTTGAAGAAGAATCCTACATTGAACAACCGAAAGGATTTCAATTGTCAAAGAAAGAAGATTTTGTGTGTAAATTGAAGAAGGTCTTGTCTAGTCTAAAACAAGCTCCTAGAGCATGGTACTCTAGACTGGATAAATATCTACAGCAGGGAGGGTTTAGAAAATAAAGTGTAGACAACAACCTCTACATCAAGGTAACTCAAGATGGCATTTTATTAATTGAATTTTATGTTGATAATATTATTTTCGGAAGTAATGATGACACGTTAAGCCAGAAATTTGCAAAGGATATGCAGAATGAATTTGAAATGTCAATACTTGGAGAAATATCCTTCTTTCTGGGTCTTCAGATACGTCAAAGAAACTAAGGAATTTTTATTTCTCAAAATAATTATATCAGAGAAATGCTAAAGAGGTTTAGAATGGAAGATTTCAAACCAATTACTACTCCTATGAAAACCAGTTGCAAGTTGAGCAAAGATGATGATTCAAAGTATACAGACCAAAGGAAATACAGATCAATGATTGGTAGCTTACTATATGTGACAGCATCCAGACCAGATGTAATGCAGGAAGTTGGACAAGTGGCATGATTTCAAGCAGCACCAAAGGAATCACATGTATTAGCAGTGAAGAGGATTTTTAGATATCTCAAAGGAACATAACAGTTTAGATTATGGTATCCAAAATGAAAGGATCTATCACTTATTGCCTACATAGATGCAGATTGGGAAGGTTGCATTGATGACCAACGAAGCACTAGTGGATCATCGTTCTACTTGGGTGAGTGTTTAGTATCTTTGCTAAGCAAGAAATAATCATCAGTATCTGTATCTAGAGCCGAAGCAGAGTATATTGCAGTAGCAGGATGTTGTACTCAAGTTCTATGGATGAAACAAACTTTGATAGATATACATGTTGAGTATGATGAGTCCATTCCAATCTATTGTGATAATGAAATCACCATCAATATCTCAAAGAACCCGGTGATGCACTCCAAGATGAAGCACATTCCAATAAAGTATCATTTTCTATGGGAACAAGTTGTAGAGAAGAACATCAGATTTGAAGATTTAAAGAACATATTTACAAAACTACTTCCAAGGGAATCCTTTGAGTATCTTTGCCAGAGACTCGGAGTAATTTCTACTCCAAAGTGAATGATTTTGAATGCTTATCTTATATGTCTTAGATTTACACAAGGAAGAACCATAAAGAGGACAGTTCAGGTTGGGAGATCATTTTCAGGAAGATTTTAGTCAGGGGGAGAAGCCCCGGATGGAAATATACCTTTGCCATTGATGACAAAAGGGGAGAGATTTATCAGATGTAAAGGTAAATGCTTGGAGAAAGATCATAGACGCATGGTTCCAAGGGGAGCGATGGTCACAAGGGGAGAATGAGTGATATGACTTCGGTATTGCATCAGAGTCTTGCTATCAATTCCAAAGGGGGAGATTGTTTATTATTTGGGCTGGTTCTCATTGATTTCAACCCTTGAATAAAGTTCGGTAGTGAATTTCGGTAGCAAAAAGGTTTGGGTAATGGACCCAAGTTTTTTTTATGTATAATGGTATGATTTTTAATATATTTTAAGGTAAGACTATTATATATGGATATTACATGTCATTTCATTTCTGGTGGTCTGTGGAACGTCACATAACTCCTCACAGTTAGAGATTTATGGCCATTAGAAGTTGGAGAACCCTCATGAGTCATCTAGAAGCCCCAAAAGGTCAAAGTAGTCAAAGTGGTTGCAAAGAAGAAATTATTTAAATAACAA
>SNQJ01S0006865.1:256227-284794 GCA_010110895.2 Picea sitchensis | reverse complement strand
GAAGTGGGTTATCCCTAAAATAAGGAAAGTGATTTAAGATGGTTAGAAGGTAACCCCTTGAGGAAGAAGTCAAGTGATGAGTGTACTATAAGTCAAAGTGGATACAAAAAAAATTATTTAAATAATAAATTTAATGGAAAAATTAGTAAGTGAACAAGTGGTTAGAAGTGGGTTAGACCTAAAATAAGGAAAGTAGTTTAAGATGGTTAGAAGGTAACCCCTTGAGGAAGCTACATAAAAGTATAAATAAGAGGCAAGGGTCTCTCATTTTAATTACACTTGAGCATATTTAATATCTGCAAGTGACTAAGGTAACCAAAGGATATATAAGGCGAATTTTAGAGGGAAGGTGAAATAAAGAAGGTTGAAATTCGAGGATAAATTATTTTGATGATGTTTTCTAAGGTATGTTATTTACAGGCCATCTCACCATTTTCGCAATAAATTTTTTTATAGAATGATTAAGACCGTGAAATATGGAGGCCATTGAGGAAACATATCCATGTAGCTGGGATAAAAATTTCATCTTGTGGGTCGTTGTATTTTTGGAGTTACAATCCGTGGAAAATAGGGTTTGTGGCTAGTCCTGAAACTAGTCTAAAACAAGTGTTTCGGGTAAAAATGTCATAACTTATTCATAACAGATCCAAATTCAGTAAGAAAAAATGTATTGATTAGACTATAGTCTATAGTATTCGGTGTAAAATTTTCAGATCCATACAACAAATATTATGTGTGGGGCACACTCTACAAGTTTGCTTTCTAGAATAAGCCAGAATTCAACAAGGTATGCCATTTTTTCTATAACTCGTTTTCCAAGAGGTTCCAAGTAGTGAAACCTAGAGGAATTGCATAAAAGACACTTAAGAAAATTGTGTACTATTTTTAGATCTTTATTCATTACAGGTACATAGTTATGATTAATTCAAGTTAGGGTTTTTGACTATTCCAAAATTAGTCATGTGAGACTAAAGTAAAGTTTGATGAAAATGCTAGCCTCTTGTTGTTAAAGTAAAGAAAGGTTTACAGGTATGTGATCATATACACCAGGTCTATTACAAATTTACGAATCAGATTTTGATGATGAAATTGATGAGGGATTTTGGTTGAGGTACATGTTGGATACATGGTTGAAATTTTAAGCTGCCTACACAGGGTCTATGAAATTTTATTGCTCTTCATGAGATTTTCCCTAAACAACAGTTGTAAATCGTCGCATTTTACTTATCATCTATTCATGCTTCGTTTTCATGAGTGAAAGCATGAAAAATTGCAACTATCGTTACCATTTTGTTTTAAATTTTCATTGAAGGCAAATGGTTTATTTAATATGGAGTTCGATTCTTTGCCAGGAAGGTATCACCTGATTGTGTTTTTCACCCTGTCAACTCATAAGCATGTCCAAGAGATTCATAGTCTTAACAAATGAAAGACCCCACCATTTGATATTGTTTGTATTGGTTTTGGTTTGCTCTTTGATCACATTTCATTCACAAAACTTTTGATTATTCATTTGCCCAACTTTGTAATCAAAATGATGTGCGCACTTATGCTTTCTGAGTACTTTGGTCCTAACCTGTACTCAATACCAAGGTGGCATACGATGTACAGGATTTCCCTTAATCCTTAGCATGGTCTCGGGTTTCACAAAACTCTTCACACGTGTTTTGATTAAACACCCTGCCCATTGTTTGAATCATTACAGCATGTATTGTTAAAGCTCGGGGCTATGGCTCTATTTCGTTTTTGCAAACCCTACCTGTGTGTTGTGAGTTAATTACCCATCCGTTCAGTATGGCTCCAGTGGTAAGGGTCGAACCGAATGGCATCCAAACCCTACTCTCATATGATAATGCTAGGGAAGATTTGGAAAGGAATGGTTGACATATTTTCATCAAAACATTTCAGGGTTTTAATCTTCAGGTCACACAAGAGTTTGCCTTAACCTTTGATGGTTGTAGGGAAAAGATCGGTGATGTGAAATTGGAAGTAACCGAAGAGTTCCTAAGTCAAGCCACAGGATTGTCAACGGTTGGTCAGAAATGGTTCAAAAATGCGAAAGTGGAGGAAGTCCCTTGGACTTTACTATTTACCTCACGAAAAATAACCAGCTATGATAGAGGTATGCCGATTTCATTCTTGAAAACTAGGTGGCATGATTTACTTGCTATAGTGAAGCAATTCATCACATGTAAGGGACGATTCAGACTTGTTTTCCTATATCATTTATACCTACTTATGAGTTTTATTGGTTTTCCGTTGAATATGCCTTATTACCTACTCAGAAGTTTGTATAAAATGGGGAAAATATTTTGGAAACAGAGGTCAGATTCAAGTATGTTTCATCATGTCCTAATTAAAATCATCCTCATGCATTAGTTAGAGTCACAAAATGACTGTTGGTATTCGTTCATTACGCGAAATGGTTTTGGTAACCCTGAGTTGGGAGAAGTAGATAAGTCAGTCGTTGAGGAAACCCATGTCAACCTGACGACCTCTCTTCCAACTCTCCAGGATTGTGATGTTTCCTCTAATAGAGAACCCTTGAGCTACCCTAGGGTCATTCAACAGGATAGTCAATCGGTTACACATCCAAAGGATTGTATTAAAACTGTGAAGAAACCTACAGGAAAGAAGTTAAAAGGTAGTGTTGATGTCAATTTCAAAAACAAAAGACCTGGTCGGTTAATTTCTCGAAGTCTTCGAAATAAAAAAAAACCCGTGCAGACATGATCAACATGATTGAAGTGAGTGAAAGCTCAGACTCGGAAATTGACAAATTCCTTGTTGAAGAAGACCCTGTGTCATTCGGGCTATACCCTGACTGACCCTATAACTATGTCAATAATTTGCCTCCTTGTTTGAAAGATAACCCAAAGTTCCCTAGTATCCACCTCTGCAATAAATTTTCTATCCATATGGATGGTTCTCCGATCCATATTCTTGTTCGTTCTAATGAAAATGCCTCACAGTCTCAATGTGATGTATGTCTATCATGGATCGACAGATACTATACCGATGTCCCATTTCTACAGTCACGAGTCAAGTCTTTAAGAGACCAAGTTGATATGTTAAAAAATGAAAACAACAGACTTGAATCCATCGTCCAAGGGAAGGAGACGCGTTTGAAAACTATAGGTCATGTGATTTTCAAAAACGTAGAGGGAGCTACAACTATCGTTAACTCCAAAGTTTCTTGATACGATTTGGTTTTATGATTAGAGGTATGATTTTGTTAGCATGATTATTGTCATGCTTAAGTTAGGATATTTGGTTTGATTGAATAAAGTATTTTTATTATTAAGATTAGCCTGTTTTATTTATTCAATAAAATGAGATTGCATTTGCTATTATAACTAGCTACAAAATCGCAAGATTATGTAGCCAGTTAAGAAAATTCGAATTGTTTAATTTGATGACAGAAAACATATCTGAGATCTTCCTATTTTCTTTTGTTTTCAGGATAATTAAGGAGCCCATGATTTCAAAGATGATACGAGGAACTTTTGATATCTCCCAGCCATATCTATTATCTATTTTGAATAAACAGAATTAGACTATTGGTAGTTTTTTTGATATCTAGTGAAAGCAGGGTGGTTGCATCCCCCTTTATTTTTTGAAATCAATTTGATCTTATGAACAGGAAATAGTTATGTTTCCTGAAACCTATATAAACATATTTTTTTGTAAAGATTGCATCATCTCGGCCTGGGGAAAGAGTATGAGCATTTTATCATAGACTTGAATGGAACATAATGCACGTTACAGCTTTAGCTTTTCTGTATGATGTTTTGATTCAAGTTATGTTTATGTCGATTTGAAAATAGATGGTGATTTCTTTAGTCATCATGATTTATTGCAAGTTTATATGATTCATTTTTATATGCTATCCATATTTTATGTTTCAGATACAATATATACACAGTGATCATCTATCCAATTTAAATTAGGACATTTATATCTAATTTCTGTTGAATGTTTACATGCAAGTTCTTATAGGAAGATTTATTTCGTCATAGTTACTTGCAAATCATAAGATCACTGTAATTGTGTCCATTTTATGTTCTGTTACCAAAACTCAATATCCAGCGCATTGTTTCACTTTTGTTCGGAACAACCTTAAGATCTGTTGCGGGTTTACTTTGTGGATAAAGTGGTTGGATATTCTCTATCAAACAGATATTGGATGCGTTAATATGTTAGTTTTTCATTTTATTTCATTTTCTAGTTTATTTTAGAAGTTTCATATATATATATATATATAATATGATTTCCATTACCTATTATTTTATGTTCGATTAAGTTTAATATGTGATTTCAAGAATGTATACATCTAGGAAAACAAACCAAAAAATTAAATAGTGTTTTCACTTTCTTTATTATTGTTATTAAAGGAACCGATTTACTTTTGATTTTTATGAGTTTAGATTAAAACCCGTGTTTTGTACAGATTGTATATAGAATTATTAAACATACATTATTTAAATAAATTGTACATGTATATATCTAAATGTACATATAGATTTTAGTGATTGTTATTTATTAAGTATTGTATTTTCTTTAGTTTTTTTTCGCTTTCTTTAGAATTTAGATCAGCCAATGAAGCCGCTAAGCCCATCGGAGTGAATTAATCCAAATGGCTTGGGTTAATTAGACAACCCTGGACTGTATTCACTCTTCCAGTTGATGAGCGGTCAATTTTACACGTCAACAAATGGTGCAAGAAGGAGGGCCTGAAAACTATTAATGGCACGAGGAGGTCGCAAGACTCCTCCCCCACCTAACCACTCACCTATAGTAACTAGAAGTCATTCAAATGACAACATTGTCCCTCAAACAACAACCACATCAAACGACAATCCTCATATCACCATTGAACCAGTAACTCCAAACCCCCCAGGGGGCGACATATAAGAAATTGTTCGTCAATTCCTCATAAGAACACACAGTGCCTTGGCCCGTATCAGACAACCAGGTCGGCCTTTGAACCAACCATTAGAATTCTCTGATATCAGAGAGCAACTTGAAGGTATTGATCTTACCTTAAACCCTACGGATCCAGATCATATCCTCACTCCTCCAGCAGGAGGATCTAGTATTCCACCATCATCTCCCCCTTCATCTCCTTCTTCTTCTGCAGAAGAATCATCAGACGAAGGTAGTTCTTCATCATGTCCTTCAACACCTCCCACACCTATGGAAAATCGAAACAATCCCTCCAGACCTTGGCTCGACCAAGATGCAGTGGCCATACCTGGTCCCCAACATCCTTTGCTTAAACATCTGGAGAAATGGCTCCCTAAATTTGACCTAGACTCCAAGCAGATCGTTGAAGATCACATCAAAAAGGTTTATGCTAGCCATTAGGCTCTGTAGTGTTGAGAACGAAGACATAGTGTGCAGATTGTTTCCCTACATCTTTGAAGGCAATGCCTCTACCTGGTACTTTTCCCAACAGCCCCACACCATCATGTAATGGGACAAATTCGAGTCATGTTTCCTTGAGAAGTTCGGAGATGACAAGTCTCCTAAATTTCTAGTCATGGAGATTTCTAGTTTAAAAATGAACCCCAAAGAAAAGATAAAAGACTTTAATCAAAGATTCCTGACACTAAAGAACTGAATCCCCACGGATTCGATGCCTGCCGAAAATCTTATTGTCGCATACTACATGAAAGCCTTACAATGTTAAAACATAGCCATTTGGGTAAAGAGGTCCAAGAAAACCACATTCTTAGAAGCCTTCGAACAGTGAGTCAAATGAGAGCAAATGTATTCTCAGCCTAAAAGACAATACTTGTAATGAGGTAGAGACTAGTTCATCCTCCAGAAGAAAATCGAAATCCTTCCTAGACCTCACTAGTTCATCCTCCAAGAAGAAAATCGAAATCCTTCCTAGACCTCCCCAAAACAAAGCTCAACCAGAGAGTTCAGATCTAGAAAACTTACATAAAGTCGTCCAAAAGTTATCTAATCAAGTTATAGATTTGAAAAGGTCAGCTGAAGAAGCTTCTTCGAGCAAAGGGCCTTACAAACCCCCTTTTAGGAAGCCTTTTCCCACAAATTGACCTAACTCAAATTCTGAAGGCCTAAATCTAGAAAGCTTACAATTTGCTATTCAAACGATCCTAGAAGCACATGATAACTTGATTCCTCTCGAGATTCCTGAAGAAGTAGTTGAACAAGAGATAGTAGAAGAAGATGAATCCTCCCCAAGCATTTTTAGACATTTTTCCGATAGCATTTTTCAAGCTAATTTCGAAACAGTGCATCCTTACAATACCAGGAGCAAGACAGCAAATAAGTCTTCTTCTGAAATTGCAACTACTATGCATCCAAAACAGTCTAAATCAATTGAGACTAAACAAAATTCAGCAAACCCAAGTTTATATTATGATTTGATAAAGGATCTAAAAAAACTTAGGGCTAACATTTATGTTTACGAATTATTAAAATTCCCTTTTCTTTTGCAAAAGATGCTGCAAAATATTGCAGAAAACAACAAAAACAACAATCTGAACAGCAACAAAGTTGTTGAAAACAACCCCAAAACTCCTCAAAAGGCCTCTGCCAAATCAACATCAGAACCTCATGATAAAAGAGACCTTCCTGTAAAAAGTGTAACAAATGTAGATAAACTAGTTTCAGGGGCTGCGATTAAAAAACAACAAACTTCTACTGTTAATACTCGCAGAAATGTCCCTCCCTTTTTGTTGACTTTTGAAATTTTCAATAGGGATGTACATAACTGTATGGTAGATTCAGGTGCATCATCTAATGTAATTCCTTGGTATGTCTGTCAAAAAATTAATGCCGAAGTTCAACCGTTCATCTTGAAAATTATCCAGCTTGATCGAACTAGTGTTAAAGTGATAGGCGAATTAAAAAATGTGCTTATCAGATTATCATCTAATCCTAAATTCCATCAAGTGATTGATATCATTGTTGTAGATATCCCAGAAGTATATGGTTTGTTTTTAAGTAGAGATTGGTCAGAACAATTACATGGCTATTTTGCAACGGATTGGTCTCACTTGTGGATGCTCGAGAATGGAAAGCCTAACAGAATCAAGGTAAATCATGAAAACTATATTAATTTTGCGGTAACTGATTTAAATGATCCCAATGAACCATTCACTGCTTCTGCTAATTCGCCTGAAATATAGGGGATGGACACTTTTTTTGGCAATTTCATGGCCGAAAATTCTACCATCACTGACCCGGCACACCAATCTGAAATTATGACATGCACACAGTCAACATCCTTCTCTCAGTGGTCACATGCACCTGACGAAAATCAAATATGGTCTCTTTACTTCGATGGGTCAAAATCTAAGGAAGCAACTAGTGTAGGGTGTGTGCTCATTGATCCAACAGGTAACAAGACTTTGATTGCTTGTTGGTTAGAATTTGAATGTACAAACAACACGGTCGAATATGAGGCACTCCTGCAAGGTCTCAAAAAAATCACTAGATTTAAACATTCAGAATTTGACTGTTTTTGGTGATTCAGAAATAGTGGTTAGACAGGTAAAAAAATCTATCCACTGTTTATCTCCGCACCTAAAAAACTATCAGACTGAGCTATGGAATTTGATGAACAAGTTTTTTGCGTTTAACATAAATTTTATTCCTAGATTGAATAATTTTGAAGTTGATTTGTTAGCTAACATTGCTTCAAAACTTTTTCCTGCAGAAGGCCTATCTTCGAATGAATTTTCCGTCAAATTGTTGTTCAGATCATCCGTCCTTGACAACATCACAAATTGGAGAGTCTTCGATGACGATCAATAGATCATCAATTTTTTGCATATGGAAGAAACTTTCCAGGGCACAGTGATCGACGAAGGTACCCATAATGAAAATCTTTGTGACTTTACGGTAATACCAGATCTGAGATCCCCAGAATCTACATCGAACATGGTAAACTCTATCCCGAAATTTTTGGTTAGATAAGAAAAATTTTATGTTCTTCACGATAAGTTCAGAAGTGAATTATAAAATGAATAGTTCTTCCTTGACACATGAAAAAGTAAATTTGGGCACTAAAGACAACCCATAGTGCATCAATTTGGGGTTGGGGTGTTCTGAGCAAGAAAAGGTAGCATTTATTAAGTTGTTTAAGGAATTCAAAGATGTTTTTTCCTGAACATACGATGACCTAAAAACCTTTGATCCTAACATCATACAACACATTATTCCCATGAAACCCCAGACCCAACCTTTTCAACAAAAGTTAAGGAAGATGCACCCAAAACTCAAGCCAACAGTCAAGAAGGAATTAAATAAACTCTTGAACGCTAAAATAATCTTCCCAATAAGGCACACACAATGGGTCTCTAATCTTGTCCCTGTCAGAAAGAACAGTGGTGAAATCTGACTATGTGTCAATTTCCAAAATCTTAACCGAGCGTCTGATAAAGACAACTACCCTGTCCCTCCCATGGAGCAGATCCTTCAACAAATATCTAGATCTGAAAGATTATCCTTGTTGGATGGTTTTTCAGGGTATAACCAAGTCCTTATGTCTCCCCCAGACTAGCTCAAAACTACTTTTCGTACCCCATGGGGCACCTACGCTTATAGAAAGATGCCCTTTGGGCTCATAAACACTGGTGCCACTTTTTAGAGAGCGATGGATATCTCTTTCTGCATATTAATCAATCAATTTGTAGTAGTTTACCTGGATGACGTCACTATCTTCTCAAAAAATGAAGGAGATCATCTAGCTCATTTAAGATCTGTTCTACAGCGATGTCGTAAGTACGACATTTCTTTAAATCCTAAAAAATATGTCTTCATAGTAGAACAAGGTAAGCTCCTCATATTCATTGTATCAAATGAAGGGATGATTATCGACCCTGAAAGGACCCAAGTCATTTTGAAACTCCCCCCTCCCTTGTCAAAAAAGTCCATGCAATCTTTCTTAGGACAGATAAACTTTGTTAGGAGATTCGTCCCCGGTTTTTTAGAAATGGTGAGACCATTACAAAACTTAATAAAAAAGGATGTATAGTACCATTAGGGACCTTTAGAAAGTCAGGCTTTTGATTCAATAAAAAAGGCCATAATAGACGCTCCTTCTCTAATGAGCCCTAATTTTTCGCAAGACTTCACCCTCTACATGTTTGCCTCTGACCGATCTTATGTTGTTGTCCTAACTCAAAAGAACACTGAAAACAATGAAGTCCCAATTGTCTTTATGAGCTCAGCCTTCAAGGGAGTAGAACTTAATTACCCAGCAGTAGATCAACAAGCTTATGCTATTTTTAAATAAGTAAAACACTTTCGATCTTATCTATTGAAATCTAGGACGAAAATCATTGTCCCTTACCCGACTGTCAGAAATTTGTTAGTACAGAAAGAACTAGGCAAAAAAAGGGCAAACTGGGTCACATACTTAAAATAATATGACATAGAAATCACCCCAGCACAAATTGTTAGAGGCCAAGGTTTATGCAAGTTCGTTGTCGATTCAGCTATAGGACAACAAAATGAAACTGATATGTTAAATCTAGATTAGCACCATCAAAATCAAATCTATTGTGCACAAAACCTTGTTAGTTCCTGGTAAGACAACATCAAATTTTGTCTTATACATGGATCAGCTCCCCGTCACCTTGATCCCAAAAAAAGGAGAGCACTAAGATTAAAATCTACTTCTTTTCAGCTAATTAATGGTATTTTGTTTCGCCAAAATTTCGATGGAATACTTATGCGTTGTCTTGAAAAAGATGAAGCAGAAAAAGTCTTATTGGAGTTACATGCAGGGGAAGCTGGTTGGCATTTCGGTGGAGACACCACCGCCCACAAAGATTAAGAGAAGGTTATTACTGGCCTACCATTTTAAAAGATGCTCATGCCTTATGTCGCAAGTGTGTGATTTGTCAAAAGGCATCTGGACGGATACAGAAACCAACATTCCCTTTGCAACCAGTTTCGGTAGACTCCCCTTTTCAGCAGTGGGGCCTGGATATTATAGGCCCAATCAATCTGGCATCCTCGCAGTAGCATAAATACATCATAACAGCCACATATTATTTCACCAGGCGGTCCGAGGCTGCCCCATTAAAAGATGTAAATACCAGCTAGTTAATATCCTTCCTGAATTAAAATGTTATCACTCATTTTGGTATCCATGAATGCCTCGTATTTGGCAATGCTTCTTATTTTTCATCTCTTGAAATGAGCAATTTCACTCTGGAAAAAGGAATAAAATTAAAGTACTCTGCCAGCTATTACCTCCAAGGAAATGGTTTAACAGAATCAACTAATAAAAACCTGATCAAAATTATCAAGAGAACGGTCTCTGAAAACCATAAAAAATGGCATAACACACAGTTGAATGCAATCTGGGCTGACAAAGTAACTCCTAAAACTGTTGTGGGTAATTCACCTTTCTTTCTCATTTATGGCAGGGAAGCAATTCTTCCACCGTATGTCCTTCTTCCATCTTTGCAGTTATCACATAAGGTACAGGAAGAAGATTGTCCCCCCTTGGAGAGTTGAATTAATGATTTGTTAAAGTTAGAGGAAGTAAGGTCTCAAGAAAAAATAAAATTGGATCAGCATCAACTCATTGTTAAAAACTGGGTTGATTCCAATTCTGCCTCTGATAGAAATTTTGAGGTAGGCGACCTTGTCCTTAAGTGGTACAAACCTCATGAGGGAAAAGGAGAGCATACTAAGTTTCAAAACTTGTGGTTGGGACCATTTTTAATTGCTGAGAAACTGGGTCCCAGTTCTTTTCGCCTGCAAAATTTAGAGGGGCAGTCAGACACCTTCCCGATGAATAGCCAAGCTCTCAAAAAGTACTTCACCTGATGACACTCCCATACACCCTTTGTAAATACTTTCTATTTTGTTTTATTTGTTGTTTGTTTTTCTTTTTTGGTTTGTTTTGGTTCTCATTTCTGCTTATTGGTCTTTCTTTTGAAACACACATGCTTGCACCATGGGCTAGCTCAGACAAAGAAAACAAAAAAAAATTCCTCTCGAAAATGACTGCTGAAAGTTGTCAAAACATCAATTGTTGTATTTCTCTGAAATTGTAGCCTTGTTGAAGATGACTTTTTGTTTGAAAATCATTTTCTTGGTTTCAATCTGCAATTGAAAGTATTCACAACCATCTATAAAAATCATTTTTACGCTATCCCTGTTCTTTAAGAGAACAACTCAACGATATCTCCCTGTTCTTGAAAGTTGGTTTTATTAATAAACTATTTCTATATCTTGATGAAGGATAGCTTGAAAAATTTTCAAGGTCTGTGACATATCAAGATGTGTTAAAAAACTGGAATTTTCAGCGTCACCCCGCTCTATTGAATATTTTTAAAAACTATAATATAAACTTTCAGAGAGCTATGGGAAGTGCTTGTAAACCCACGTGGACACTGAACAGGTCTGCTGGCAGTGGGTAAATGCATGCATGACACCAAGATAACTTTGTTGGAGTACTGAACAGGCCCACTGGAAGCGAAGCAATGTCAGGTAAAAGAAAATTCTCAGATATGGATTCTGTTTTGGCCTTAAAAGTCCTTCGTTCTGATCTGAAAATTCTTGACAGGATACAGATATCAGAGTGGGTTAATTGACATCCCTGTTGAGGCTATGTATGCCTGCTGGAAGCAGCGGCCCTATCAATAGTATTGAATATTTTAACATAACGTCGTGGCTCTCTTTTGCCAAGATTGTCACCAGTTTTCGTTTCTTTAAAAATAAAAGTTGTCTGAAACCGCACTGCGTTATGATTATTTGAGATGTTCAAACAACTTTTCGATTGTTTTCAATTCGATGTTTTTCAGATTATTCTAACCTGAACTCGTTCGTGTGACAGAGATAACTTCTTCTCCCAGCATGTCGCCATTGTTGGCAACGATTATATAATTATTATTTTTATAAGCTGACACAGGGTCTATGAAATTTTATTGCTCTTCATGAGATTTTCCCTAAATGACAGTTGTAAATTGTCGCATTTTACTTATCATCTATTCATTCTTTGTTTTCATGACTGAAAGCATGAAAACTTGCAACTATCATTACCATTTTGTTTTAAATTTTCATTGAAGGCAAATGGTTTATTTAATATGGAGTTCGATTCTTTGCCAGGAAGGTATCACCTGGTTGTGTTTTTCACCCTGTCAACTCATAAGCATGTCCAAGAGATTGATAGTCTTAACAAACAAAATACCCCACCATTTTATATCGTTTGTATTGGTTTTGGTTTTCTCTTTGATCACATTTCATTCACAAAACTTTTGATTATTCATTTGCCCAACTTTGTAATCAAAATGATGCGCGCACTTATGCTTTCTGAGTACTTTGGTCCTAGCATGTACTCAATACCAAGGTGGCATACGATGTACAATATTTCCATTACTCCTTAGCATGGTATCGGGTTTCACAAAACTCTTCACACACGTTTTGATTAAACACCATGCCCATCATTTGAATCATTACAGCATGTATTGTTAAAGCTCACGGCTATGGCTCTGTTTCATTTTTGCAAACCCTACCTATGTGTTGTGCGTTAATTACCCTTTCGTTCAATATGGCTCCAGTGGTAAGGGTCAAACCAAACAACATCCAAACCCTTCTCTCATATGATAATGCTAGGGAAGATTTGGAAAGGAATGGTTGGCATATTTTCATCAAAAAAATTTAGGGTTTTAATCTTTAGGTCGCCCAAGAGTTTTCCTTAACCTTTGATGGTTGTAGGTAAAAGATCGGTGATGTGCAATTGGAAGTAACCGAAGAGTTCCTAATTCAAGCCATGGTATTGCCAGCGGTTGGTCAGAAATGGTTCAAAAATGCGAAAGTGGAGGAAGTCCCTTGGACTTTATTGTTTACCTCATGAAAAATAACCAGTTGTGATAGAGGTATGCCAATTTCGTTCTTGAAAACTAGGTGGCATGATTTACTTGCTGTAGTGAAGCAATTCATCACATGTGAGGGATGATTCAGACTTGTTTTCCTATATCATTTACGCCTGCTTATGAGTTTTATTGGTTTTCTGTTGAATATGCCTTATTACCTACTCAAAAGTCTGTATAAAATGGGGAAAAGATTTAGGAAACAGAGGTCAGATTCAAGTCTCTTTCATCATGGCCTGATTAAAATCATCCTCATGCATCAGTTAGAGTCAAAAAATGACTGTTGGGATTCGTTCATTACGCGAAATGGTTTTGGTAACCCTGAGTTGGGAGAAGTAGATAAGCCAGTCATTGAGGAAACCCTTGTGAACCCAACGGCCTCTCTTCCAACTCTCCAGGCTTGTGATTTTTCCCCTAACAGTGAACCCTCAAGCCACCCTAAGGTCATTCAACAGAACAGTCAACCGGTTACACATCCAAAGGATTGTATTAAAACTATGAAGAAACCTACCGGAAATAAGTTAAAAGGTAGTGTTGATGTCAATTTCAAAAACAAAAGACCTGGTCGGTTAATTTCTCGAAGTCTGCAAAATAAAACAAACCCCCGTGTAGACATGATCAACATGATTGAAGTGAGTGAACGCTCAGACTCAGAAATTGACAAATTCCTTGCTGAAGAAGACCATGTGTCATTCGGGCTATACCCTGACCGACCCTATAACTATGTCCATAATTTGCCTCCTTGTTTGAAATATAACCCAGAGGTCCCTGGTATCCAGCTCTGTAATAAATCTTCTATCCATATGGATGGTTCTCCGATCCGTAATCTTGTTCGTTCTAATGAAAACGCCTCATAGTCACAATGTGATGTATGCCTATCATGGATCGATAGATACTATACTGATGTCCCATTTCTACAGTCACGATTCAAGTCTTTAAGAGACCAAGTTGATATGTTAACAAATGAAAACAATAGACTTGAATCCATCATCCAAGGGAAGGAGAAGCGTTTGAAAACTACAGGTCATGTGATTTTCAAAAACGTAGAGGCAACTACAGCTATCGTTAACTCCAAAGTTTCTTGATACGATTTGGTTTTATGATTAGAGGTATGATTTTGTTAGCATGATTATTGTCATTCTTAAGTTAGGATATTTGGTTTGATTGAATAAACTATTTTTATTATTAAGATTAGCCTGTTTTATTTATTCAATAAAATGAGATTGCATTTGCTATTATAACTAGCTACAAAATTGCAAGATTTTGTAGCGAGTTAAGAAAATTCGAATTGTTTAATTTGATGACAGAAAACATATCTGAGATTTTCCTATTTTATTTTGTTTTCAGGATAATTAAGGAGCCCATGATTTCAAAGATGATATGAGTCACTTTTGAGATCTCCCATCCATATCTATTATCTATTTTGAATAAACAGAATTAGACTGTTGGTAGTTTTTTTGACATCTAGTGAAATCAGGGTGGTTGCATCCCCCTTTATTTTTTGAAATCAATTTGATCTTATGAACACGAAACAGTTATGTTTCCTGAAACCTATATAAACATATTATTTTGTAAACATTCTATCATCTCGGCCTGGGGCAAGAGTATGAGTGTTTTATCATAGACTTGAATGGAACATAATGCATGTTACATCTTTAGCTTTTCTGTATGATGTTTTGATTCAAGTTATGTTTATGTCGATTTGAAAATAGATGGTAACTGCTTTCGTCATCATGATTTATTGCAAGTTGATATGATTCATTTTTATATGTTGTCCATATTTTATGTTTCAGATACAATATATACACAATGATCATCTATCCAATTTAAATTAGGAGATTTATCTCTAATTTCTGTTGAATGTTTACATGCAAGTTCTTACAGAAAGATTTATTTTGTCATAGTTACTTGCAAATCATAAGATCACTGTAACTGTGTCCATTTTATGTCCTGTTACCAAAACTCAATCTCCAGTGCATTGTTTCACTTTTGTTCGGAACAACCTTAAGATCTGTTGCAGGTTTACTTCACGGATAAAGTGGCTAGATATTCTTTATCGAATAGATATTGGATGCGTTAATAGGTTAGTTTGTCATTTTATTTCGTTTGCTAGTTTATTTTAGAAGTTTCATATATATATAATATGATTTCCATTACCTATTATTTTTTGTTCGATTAAGTATGTTTAATATGTGATTTCAAGAATGTATACATCCAGGAAAACAAACCAAAAAATTAAATAGTGTTTTCACTTTCTTTATTATTGTTATTAAAGGAACCGATTTACTTTTGATTTTTACGAGTTTAGATTAAAACCCGTGTTTTGTACAGATTGTATATAGAATTATTAAACATACATTATTGAAATAAATTGTACATGTATATATCTAAATGTACATATAGATTTTAGTGATTGTTATTTATTAAGTATTGTATTTTCTTTAGTTATTTTTCTCTTTCTTTAGAATTTAGATCGGCCAACGGAGCCGCTAAACTCGTTAGAGTGAATTAATCCAAACGGCTTGGGTTAATTAGACAACCCCGGACTGGATTCACTCTTCCAGTTGACGAGCGGTCAATTTCACACGTCAACAGGTTGTATCCTGATAAAGTAGGGGGTTGGAGCCTCCTTCCATTTGTAGTTGGAGAATAAAGGAAGTTGGTGCTTCCAATGAATGTAATTATTAAAGACATATAAGAAAAATCATTTCGTGGTTTTCTCCCGCTTTGGGTTTCCACTTAAAAACATTGGTGTCCCGTGTATGTGTATGATTTATCATTTGTTCATTGTTTATTTACTTTGCAACTATTGGATGATAATGCTACATTGATATAACACTTGCATTTTATGGTTAAAAAGGATTAAATTGCTCTATTATTGATTCACCCCCCCTCTTAGTAATCAAACAGGGAGTCTAGGTGAACTTATAAAGATCAAACACCATGATAAATGGCGTTGCATAAGATATCTATAACAGCGCTATACTTAGACACATTATTCATTTATGGCCCTAGACAAACACCACCTGAAGACACTAGTTGACCCTCGGTTGAGTAAATGACCCAAGAAGTGGAAGCTAAGTTCTGTGTATGACGACCAACATCGTTTATGAATCCTAAGTAAATAGAAGATTTTGTTGACATATGCCAAGCAAGGGAAAACTCAATAAGCAAGTTGAATGACACAAAGGAAAATATATATATACACTAATATACACTAGTATACAAAGAGTCACACCCAATATTGAGGGATCAAGCATAATATCGTTTAAGATAGACCCCATTTTTTGGCTTAGACATCATATTCCCTTCATAATCTTCCAACTCATACGCTCTTTTTTCCAAAACACGTTGCATGATATAAGGACCATGCCACATGGGGTTAAATTTGCCTTCCCCCAATGGTTCTTTGGCTTGGTCATACAAGAGGACCAAGTCACCCTCAACATACTATCGAGGATAGACAAACCTATCATATTGAACCTTGACACGTCATTTATTCACTTCGATAGTCGTAGAGGCATCTCGAAGCTGCTCACCTAGGTGCTCTAGGTGTACGAGGCATTCTTCAAGAGCAGAAGTGTCAGGTAGGAACTCAATTTCCATCTTGAGTGAAGGGATTTTGCACTCAATTGGAAGGCTTGACTCCACACCGTGTACTAACTGGAAAGGAGAAAAACTAGTGGAATTTTTAACCGAGGTTTGGTATGCCCAAAGCGCAAGGTAAATCATAAGATGCCAGTCATATTTACTCTGGATAACAGGTTTTTGCAAAATGGTCTTGAGAGATTTATTCACAACCTCCACTTGTCCATTTTCCTAGGGATAATAAGGGGAAGAATGACCATGCTTAAACCCCAGTTTTGTTTCTAAGTCCTTCATCATTTCATTCTGAAAGTGACTACCATGATCAGTGACAATATCGCTAGGGATTTTGAACTGGGCTATAATTTGGTTGAACACGAAAAATGTTGCATTATTACCATCAGATTTAATAGTAGGCATGGCCTCTACCCATTTAGTGAAGTATTCTACAGCCATGATAATATGTTGATTCCCCCCAGTTGAAGTTGGGTTACAGTCGATAAAATCCACCCCCCACTTAGTGAATGGACTGACGGTGATGAATGGATGAAGAGGGCTTGGATGCGAGTGAACACCTGGAAAGGGTGACACGTCTTGACCACTTCAACACAATATTTAAAAATTGATGGCCAAAAATAACCAGCTCACAATAGTTTTTGGGTTCTCACAAGCCTAAATAGATGACCACCACAATCCCCACTAAGACAGTAATTAAGAACAGAATCAACTTCTTCGTGAGTCAAAAAACAACGCAAGATATTATCTATGCCTTGACGATACAAAGTGTTGTCTATGAAAAGGTAGTTCTTAGCTTGATGTCGTATGCATCATCAATCGTCTCTCGACGGATGCTTAGGAAACTTCAAGGTTTGGAGATAGATCAAATGTCTCCATACGAGGGGTCCGAAGACGACATAAGGAAAATATGTTCATCTGCAAATGAATCGACATGGATAACGTCCTCATATATTCTAGGGAAGTCTGATATTATCTCGAAAAAATAGCAATTTATTGGACTTTGTCGAAGAAAAGTCGAGATCAAACTCTTGAAAAATGAAAATCCACTTATTATATTTTCCCCCTATGATACGCCTAGTAAGGATGTATTGAAATGGATTGACATCAGAAACTACGATAGTTTTTCAAAGAAATATATAGTGTCGTAATCTTTGAACCGTGTGCACGGAAACCAAAGCTAGCTTCTCAATGTGAGATTACTTAAGCTCAGGATCGACTAAGTTTCAACTTATATAGTAGATGGCATGTTGATGGAGCTCATCATCCTCCTAAACCAGAACCATACCAACAGTCCCTTCAAACGCGATGATATAAATAAATTAATCTCTATTGTAGTTTGGAGGCTTCAGTAGAGGCATCGATACCAAGGCTTTCTTAAGAGCATCGAAGGATTCCTAGGCTCACTCATCCCATATGAACAAAGTGTCCTTATTCAAGAGATGCATGAAACCCTTATTTATATTGGCATAGTTTACTATAAACCAACGTAAGAAGTTATCTTTCCCCTGTAAACCCTAAAGCTAACAAATGTTGTGTGGGGGAGGCAATCAAAGTATTTCCTCAACCTTCATAGGATCCACCAATATCCCATGCTCAGAGACTAAGAATCCTAAAAGATGGCTAGACCTAACACAAAATATGCACTTGTGAGGGTTTAAACGAATGCGATAATAATGACATCTCTCAAATACAAGTCGAAGGTGAGTAGAATGATCTACTCTCTTGCGATACTGAGCAACAACATTGTCGAGATAAGATTTGACAATGTGCTTAAGATCGTGAAAAGAAAAATTCATGGATCGTTGGAAGTTTTCTCTGGCATTTTTAAGGCCGAAAGGAATTTTTTGGTATGAAAAAGTACCCCAAGGACAAATAAATTATGTCTTATGTTGATCCTCGAGTTTCATATGAATTTGATTGTACCCTGAAAATCTATCCATAAAAGAAAAAACTTTGCTTCCCGCACACTCATCAAGAATCTGATCAATGAAAGGTATCGAGAAGTTGTCTTTAGGACAAGCCTTGTTCAATTCTCTAAAATCCATACACACATGGATGGTTCCTTATTTCTTATTCATACTAACAGGGTTGGATACCCATTCATTCAAGGGAACTGGGTAGATGAAACCAACATTAAGTAGTTTCTCTACCTCTGTCTTAATAGCAGGGGCGTTCCTACGATTAAAAACTCTAAGTCATTGTCAAATAGGTTTAACATACGGGTAAGTATTAATCTTATGTTAGACAATGCGAGGGTCGATTCCTAGCATCTCTTCATATGACCAAGTCAATACATCATGGAATTCTTTGAAGAGATCGTTGTAGATTTAAATTTCTTTAGGTGAATAATCTGCACCGATATATACATTTTCAACTTTGTCAGTAGTTCGAGAGATGTCTATTGTGACGATAGGGTAAATACTCACCATGTTTCCTTCATCATAAATGTAATGCATATCAAATGGAACCATAGTGTAACCGACCATCTCACTCAAGGTAGATCTAAAATTATCTTGTTCGATCCTAACAAGCTATGCGAGGAAGTAAGAGCGATGATGCATATCATCCCATGGCCTATCAGGACCATTCATGGCCTCTAAGATGTCTTCATCCAAAGGTAAAGTATCATCGATGAAATCATGTGAGAAAGATAATGAGGTGGCCCATATGGGATGGAGAATAGGATCCTCTTTGTCTGTCTGCGAGGAGACGGGATCTAGGTCAACAGTAGAGTCAAGAATAGCCTGATACATTATCTCTACCACTGACAGTGGCACATTCCAATATGTAATTGACCTTCACAAGACATGGTCAGGGAAGGTAGGGTCCAAGGATCTTTGAAGTAAGAAGTAGGGAAAGGAACGAACCTCACTCAAGAAGAAGACCAATTGGACATGGCATAAATGTGATGAACTGGTGCCACAAAAATCAACGGTACCCATGAGGGAGGAATACATTCCAACACCAATATCCCTAGTTGTCGACTAATAATTTCCAATCATAGGGATTGAAGGTCGAACTGATGCATTGGGACTCACATGCACAAAGGATAATTGATCAATGGTAACGATTTTCCCTTCATGAGGAAAACATAAAGTGTGAAAAACCGATGACATGATTATAGTCATAGCATAAGTCCAATTACACCCTAGCAATAAATTATACTCAATGGGTGCATCAACCACCTCAACATCCACCTCCAGTGTATTTCCACCTAACTGGATCGGAAAGGTAGTAAGAATGCCATGGGGACGAAAATAACGACCATCAAATGTGGTCAACATAGTCAGAGATTGAGAGAGGGTTGGAGAGCCAATGGCTTTCCAATAGGTTAGGGACATCATGCATGTTGCAGTGCCTTCATCAACAACAACATGCTTGATGGTATACTTCAAGTAATCCACATGTATTTGAAAGGCCACATGGTAAGGAAAGCGAGGTTGAACATCTGTGATGTCAAAATTGATAAACTTATAGCCACACAGATCTAGAGCTCCTAAATCAAATAGCAAGGTGTTCCTCTATGAAGGACACATTTGGAGCACCTCCAAAGCCAACATTGCACAAGGGGTTTGACCCAGATCTTCAAAAATCGAATAGTTTTGGGAAGCTCTAGCATTAGGGTTGTGAGTAGAGTGTTTTAGTACTCCTTTCGGAATATGAGGAAAAGGATCTGGCTTTTTGATCTGCAAAGGTGTTTATGAAGGAGGGGGAGGTTCTAGACCTAGAATAGTCTGTGAAGACACATAATCACGATATCGAGTGGCTACATTAATTTAAGACTTGACCATATTTACACATAGACGGTCACCTTCATGCGTCAGGGGGTTTTGATTCCCACTCATTGCATTTCTTGCATTAGAGGAGCTCGATGCCATGTGTTGATTATGTGGAAAAGGATTAGTCAACACAGCATGTGTTTGAGATAAGATCCTCATGGCTTCCTTGAGTTTGGGGCATAAGTGGGTAAGGTGATCATTTGTACAAAGCTTACAAGGAAACTTTACCTTCCTTTTTTATTTCTTTCCCTCACTAGCATTGTTATTCTATCTATCATTGTTAATGTTTTCCTTGGGTTTGTTATTATTATTATTCCTCCCACCCTTATGATTGTTACCACGTCCTTTCCTTTTATTCCCTCCTGGTTGTTGGTTACCATTTGGGTTGGTCAACGACTATACAGAATGCACATCCGCCAACTGAGTGGGAGTGGAGGACACAGATGAAGCTTGTCTTATTACAGACTAGCTTAGATACAACTCCTTCAACTATTTCATCACCAAGTCTATAGGCTCAGTATTTGCAGAGCCTAATTCCATCGGCATGAGGCCCAGGCTTTTGTCTCGGGTCATAATTTGACCTCGGTGCGTCAGGAATAATTTCAAATAACATCCCATATTGAGCATATATGAGATCTAATTGTTGGCATTTGAAAATAGCTTCCTCTTCATATATTACCCCAGATGTAGAAACATCCTTCGAAATATAAGGCAATAGGGATTTCAAGAACCATTCCAACAGAAACTTTGGAGGAACGTAGGATTTGATCAACCTCTTCTGTCTATGCCACTCTTGTGTATGGTCCAAGATATGGGTGGCTTTATCTTGGTGAAAGGTCGATAAGAGTTCTATACTGACATCGTAACGAACCAACAAATAGAAGTGGTTGAGAAATACTAAAACCATTGTATGTCCCCCCTAGTAGCTCAATATACCATTTTGTTGCAACCCTCATGAGGGTGCGTTGAAACAATATCAAATGGATAGAATTGTCATTAAGAGAATTGGATGAGCACCACAGATGAAAAGTAGTGATGTGATCACCTGGATACTCACCAGTATTTCCCTCGAATTTTAGAATATCTGAAGGAGGCTTAGCGGGGACAGGTGGCCATGAAAGATCATGACACACCGGTTCATTCATTAATATCGACAAATCTAGAAAATTAAGTGCGGCCAAAAAAGAGAGTCGGGGTTGCGGCATATGAGCCCATGCTCCCGAGAAATATTGATGTTGAGAGATTGCAGCCCAACAAGGGTTCTGGTATACACCATGGCCCTGTCCAGGACTAAAATATCCTCCTCCAAACTAATTCATGAGAGGTTGGTTGGGCACCATGCCTCTAGGAATGTTATAATGAGGGTTATAAACATTTCCCCCAGCCAGAGGAACTCTAGGCTGTGGGTTTCCCATAGTATGAAATTGAACTCCCCCGTGTGTAAATCCAGAGGATAGAGGTGGATTCGTCATACCAAATGTATTAGTTGGAATCGGCGTAGAGGAGGAAAGGGGAATGGATAGAACATAGGAAGTATCGTGTCTTCCCGATTGATTACTCCATCTAGGAGCATTGAGACCAGGATTAGACCCAAAGAAAAGTAGGGTTTGACCCTCGACCGAAGGATTTTTTTGGGGAATTTGAGGTCCACCAAGCGAGAGAGGAGTATATGGAGGGGCCATGCCCCCAGGTCAAATAATAGGATTTGTATTAGTCGCTATAATGGAGGATGAAAGTTTTGATGTCAGGTTTGGCATACCATAAGAGAAAGGGTTAGAGGTCATAGGTATGGATTGAGAATTATATCCAGGCAAACCAAAAAGAGACCCAAAAGGGTTCATTACTATGGGTTGAGTAGAAACCACAGGCCGGATAGGAGTGATGACGAGAACCTCTGGAACAACAACCGTAGTGGTTGAAGGCGTCGAAGGAGTTCCATTAACTACAGTAGGTATGGGAGTCGATGGACTCCTAGTATCTTTCTGACTTGACTCAGTACTCATACTTGTATAAACACAAGTATGGTAGGTAGAGGTATGTGTACCACGTTTGATAACTTTACATATTTTAGAAGGAAAAGACTCAATATGCGGTGCTAACTTCAACAAATGGAGAGACCGACAAGGAAGATGGTTTGGCTCCACGATGACTCAAGACTCAAAATATAAAAACAAAATCCTAAGGCCAACGAACAATCAAAGAGTGTTGGAAATACTGAGAGGGGGGTGAATCAGTATTTAGAGAAATTAGTATTTTTGAACTTGTATTTCAATCAGATCATGTATTCAATTTATATCCAATCATAAATGAAGACTATCTAATGAATAATGAAGAATAGTATAAGAGATACACCAATACACCATGCACATTATATAAGAAGTAATCATGTATTATTGTTCAAAGGAAGTAATGACTTCCAAAGGTAGCTACAACTTCCAAATATATAGGGAGGGATAAACCTCCAAAAGGAAGATACAATCCTTCAATATCAAGGGAGGGTTTACCTCTCCATCCTTGCCTCTTCCTTCCACCCAAGAATATATGAGAGATAATAAAACTTTACATTAAATTATCACCATAAACCAACCATCACATAGAACTTGATAATGCTTCATGAGACTTCTTCAACTTCTACAATTCTTCACTTCTTGGGAAACTTTGATCCTATAAATAATATTACTCAATGTATTCTATGAAGCTCCTCCAATTTTCACTCCTTGAATCCTCCCAAAAAAGGAGTTATAGAGAAAATGGTAGACCTTATTCAATTATGGTTTATTCATGAGAGAGAACATCTACACCATGCCCCGTGCTCAATATTTAACAATAGATTCTGAAATTATCACATAGGAAACTAAAGCGCGTACTCTTTCCAATGCAATTTTTCTCACTTCATTTGGATTCTCTATGAATACGTTATGACTATTTTACTCGGAACACCTGTTTATGACTAGCTTCATGACTAGTCAAAAAACCTATCTTCCACAGAGTATATCTCCAAAATTATAGAGAATAAAGAGATAAAAATTTTACCACATGTACCTAGATATGTCTTCTCAATAGCCTCATATATTCACCATCTGAATCATTCTATAAACAAAGTTATAGAGAAAATAGTAAGATGACCGTAAATAACATACCTTAGAGAACATCACCAAAAGACTTCATCCTCCCTTGAAATTCGGCCTTCTTTGCTTTAGATTTCCTCAGAAATTCCACTTATATCTCCTTGTTCATTAATAAACTTGTGTGTGTTGAAAAATGAATGTATAATGAGATGTATTTATACCCTTTATGTCACTTCCTTTTAGCATTAGGGTCGACATGTAGTTTCTGCTTCAATTCACATTGTCATCTTCAAAAATTCATTTCTCCTCAATCGTGATGATCCACGTGATGTGCCACATACCACCGGAAGTGTCATGACTCATACTATCCATCCATGGGTGTTGTATCTTCATGTTTAATTTCCTTCATGTCTATCTACTGCGATCAGCAGTGGGGTCCAAAATCCAATGGCTAGAGTTGACATCAATGACTACAACTAATGACTAGGGTTGACATCAATGAAAAAAACCAATATTCCAACAATATCCCCATTTGTCATTGATGGAAACACCCATGCTCCCCCTGTCATCATGATCCCAATTTCTCTCCCCCTTTGAAATCAATGGAAAAGGGTGCATCTCCTCCCCCTGAGTTCAATGGCATAAGGTGACCTTCTTCTTTGGGGTTGCTCCCCCTGAACATGTGGCACTCAATAATAATTCATCCTTATTTTTGGTCTTTGGGACTTTTTATTCCTTGGAATCATTTTGTGTGGCTTATATATTCTCTCTCTTCTTCATGTCTAGGATGTATATGTTGTATGGTCTTCTTGTTGCAGTTGAAACCAATCTGCCTGAGTTCTTTTCTCTAATTTTACATTTTCGGGAGTCAAAGGTAAGAGTGTATCCTTGATCGCATATTTTTCTGACACTGAGGATATTATGCTTTATATATTCAACCAATAGGACTTTTCCTTCTTTTACATTTTCACTTCCAAGCTTTACAGTTCCTTTTCCAAGTATTTTTGTAGATGAGTCATCTCCAAATGCAAAATTTCCACCCTTTTTCTTCAAGCTCACAAATTTGCTTTGATCTCTAGTCATATGAGATGAGCACCCACTGTCTATGAACCATTCATATTCTTCTTTGGATTATTTAGTGACCAATTCTATTCATCAATTTTCATTGTGTGGGATTTCTTTCCTTTTCCATGTTGTAGTTGGTATAGGGACATTTGGCATGGGATTATATTCCTTCATCTCTCTGCAATATCGTGCTTTGTGACCAAGATTATTGCACTTGTAGAATACTATATGTTGATCCATTAATGGGTCAAATGGATTATAATTTATGTTGACAGGTCTGTGAACATTTCCATATCTACTATTTGCACCATCCATGTATCTTGTGAAGTTATTCTTTTCATTGATTCTACAATTGATTGCCTTGAGTCCAAAATTTCCACATGTATAAAAATGTCCAAGAAAGAAATTTTGATACCTGGGAGTAAGAGATCTTATTTGTGGTGTGGTCCATATGGGTTCACGATCTATTCTTTTGTAGTTTACTTCATAATGATTGCTTTCATACCTGATGGGAGAGGATCTTATTGATGTCTCATTTCTTCTAAATTCTAGTCTTCTATCTTATTGTTCAACTTGCTCTGGAGTGTTGGTTTCATCCTTTTAATCTTCCTTCTCTTGTTTTGTTGTGTTCAAACTGTCATTGTATCCTAGTCATGTCTTGTCATTTGGATATATTTGATTGCTAAGGATCTCATCTAATTTTTCAATTCTTTTTTCGAACTTCTTCAACTTTTCCATTGTCTGATTACTAAGATTTCTGTGGTGAGGAGTGTTTTTGGGTGAAATCGGAAAAACCACAATACTATCCATTGAATGTCGACATTTCAGATCCATATCAGGATCCATCATCAGGACAAGAAGCCTAGGATAAATTGTGAGAAGAGATGGTTATAAGTATCTAAGTTTCAGTGGGAAAATTTAGTGTCGGCTAGAGTCTTAGGTGAAAATTTTTAAATTAGGTTTATTTAGTTTATAGGTATATAAGTTTAGGCAGGAAATTTTTAAATAAGGTTTATTTAGTTTGGTTAAATTTAGGGTTTTTTAAAGATTCTTTGAAATTTATTTAAGAATTTTTTATTTTTTTTTAATTTAAAATTTTCTTATTAAGATGTTTTTAAAAATTTTATTTTAGATTTTGTTTTAAATGATTTGTAATCATCAATTTTAAGGTAGATTTTAAGTGTTTGAAATATTATAATTGTTAGTTTTGTTCTATTTTGAGAACCCTAATATAATTAAGTTAATGGTGTTTTAAAGAAATTGTGAGGTAGCTCCCCTTTTGTGTGATCCAATTATGCTTTCAATTTCTCATAATCTTCTAATTTTTCCTTCGAGCTATGAATGGTCTTTTCAAGCTTGTAATTCTCTTCTTCACAACCACTCAATTCACCTTTTAGTATTGTGTTTTTGTTTCTAAGCTTGTTATTTTCAGTTTCAACATGCTTCAACTTTTCAAGATTCGCATCTTCTTGTTCAATCTCTATGTTGTCTTTGTATCCCAAAAAGGAATCAAGGTTGGTTTCTTCATTTGAATCTTCTTCAGAAATGATTTCTTATTCTTTAGAATTCTTGTGATCATCATCATGGGTTTCTTGGGTTATGAAGAGAACTTATCCTCCATCATTATCTTCTTCATCACTCTCATCTGAGGAGATGCCATCATCCTTGGAGTAGAAGATCATTTTATTGTTGCGACTTCTCTTTTTATAGTATCATTTTTCAGGAATATATCATATTCTACCATAGTTAAAGCATTTGAGAGGAGACTTACCTTTGTATCTGTCAGTTCCCTTCTGGATCCTTCTTACGAAATTTGTTATTTCTTCATCAAGGTCATTATCCTTGTCTTTTGTCTTATTTATAGATTTAAAGGTTGTTTCATTGTTTGGCTAGTCACTTTCTGTACATGTTTTCATTTCATATGATATAAGAGACCCATGTAATTCTTCCATTGTCATTTTGTTCAAGTCCCTAGTTTCTTCAATGGCGGAGACCTTAGCATCATACTTAAAAAGAAGTGATCTCAACACTTTTTGTACAACCAAGGATTCATTGAGCTCTTCACCTAATCCTTTGATAGTATTAACAACTTCATCAACTCTAAGAAAATAGGTTGCAATATCTTCATTTTCATCCATATTCAAATTTTCAAATTCTTCTCTATGTCGTTGAAGCTTGACCTGCTTAAATTTTGTATCACCTTCATAGATACTCTTGAGTTTGTCCCATACCTCTTTAGCAGTGCTACAACCCATCACTTTGCTAGAAATGGTTGGTGCCAATGCTCCTAGAATAATATGTCTAGATTTTGAATTACAACTCATAAGCTTCTTCTCATTTGGATCGGTTGGAGCATTCTTTGGGATTACATGGCCATTTACAATTGATTACCAAATGTCTACTCCCAAATATATTAGGTAATTTTTCACTCTATCACTCCAGTATGCATAATTGCTTCCATCAAATCGTTGAATCCCATTTGGAATTTGCTCATGGTCATCCATCTCTACTCAAGATTTTCCTTCCAATGGTTAAATTGTTTTGAAGGCAACCTGCTCTGATACCAATTTTTGGAAATACTGAGAGGGGGGTGAATCAGTATTTAGAGCAATTAGTATTTTTGAACTTGTACTTCAATCAGAACATGTATTCAATTTATATCCAACCAGCAATGAAGACTATCCAATGAACAATGAAGAATAGTATAAGAGATACACAAATACGCCATGCACAGTATATAAGAAGTAATCATGTATTATTGTTCAAAGGAAGTAATGACTTCCAAAGGTAGCTACAGCTTCCAAATATAAATGGATGGATAAACCTCCAAAAGGAAGATACAATCCTCCAATATTAAGAGAGGGTTGACCTCTCCATCCTTTCCCCTTCCTTCCACCCAAGAATATATGAGAGATAATAAAACTTTACATTAAATTATCACCATCAACCAACCATCACATAGAACCTGATAATGCTTCCTGAGACTTCTTCAAATTTTGAAATTCTTCACTTCTTGGAATAATATGATTCTGTAGATAATATTACTCAATGTATTCTTTGAAGATCCTCCAATTTTCACTCCTTCAATCCTCCCAGAAAAGGAGTTATAGAGAAAATGGTAGACCTTATTCAACTCTGGTTTATTCAGGAGAGTGAACTTCTACAACATGCCCCGTGCTCAATATTTAACATTAGATTTTGAAATTATTACACAGGAAAATAAATCTTGTACTCTTCCAATGCAATTGGTCTCACTTAATTTGGAATCTCTATGAATACGTTATGATTTTTTTACTTGGAACACTTGTTTATGACTAGCTTTGGGACTATTAAAAAAACCTATCTTCCACAGATTGTATCTCCAAAATTATAGAGAATAAAGAGATAAATATTTTAACACGGATACCTAGATATGTCTTCTCAATATCCTCAGAATTTCACCATCTGAATCATTCTAAAAAAAAAATTTAAGCAAAAATGGTAATATGACTTGTAAATAATATACCTTAGAACACATCACCAAAAGACTTCATCCTCCCTTGAAATTCGGCCTTCTTTACTTCATATTTCCTCATAAATTCGACTTATATATCTTTATTCATTAATAAACATGTGTGTGTTGAAAAATTAATGTATAATGAGTTGTATTTATACCATTTATGTCACTTCCTTTTAACATTAGGGCTGACATGTAGTTTATGCTTCAATTCACATTGTCATCTTCAAAAATTCATTTCTCCTCAATCGTGAGGATCCACGTGACATGTCACATACCACTGGAAGTGGCATGACTTATACTATCCATACATGGGTGTTGTATCTACATGTGTAATTTCCTTCATGTTTATATACTTCAATAAACTGTCAGGTCCAAAAGCCAATGGCTAGGGTTGACATCAATGAATACAACCAATGACTAGGCTTGACATCAATGACAACAACCAATCTTCCAACAAAGAGTACACCAAAATTAAAAAAAAAGGCCAAATGCACACAAATGGGATATAGTGGCTGAAAATGTGCCTCCCTCACTAGAGTAGGTATGCCTCACCCAAGAGGGCCCTGAGACTCCCTTCAAAAGATCAGAGGTATCATAATCAATTATAATGTTAAGCCATAATATTGGCTCATTACCCCTTAATTGGGGCATATTATATTAGTAATGTTATTTTATTTATGT
>SNQJ01S0006865.1:214621-256217 GCA_010110895.2 Picea sitchensis | reverse complement strand
CATCTTGTACTTGAACATTTAAGTGGGGTAAAAGGAGGTTTCCCCCTTGAAGAGGCTTATTATCTGAAATTATCTCTTTTTCAAGTCGTTGAGTACTTTTTTTGAGGTTTTTCTATGCTATATTGGTATTTGGTTCTTAACATATAAGATCCCTCGTGGGCTTAACAACACAGTCGGTCAAATCCCCTCAGAGAGGTAATCCTCCATAAAGGCTGTGTATTTTCCAACCCTTATCTGACTTAGGGTACCCGCAGAATAACCCCTGCAAGTAACCTATGTGGCTACCTATGTCAAGCAACTAAATCCACCATGATATAACCAATGCGCAAGCGAACAGTCATAAGTCAGGTCCACCATATGGGCAGGGTAACAAAGCCCGAAATATTGAAAGCACCACCTCTCAAGGAGGTAAAGGTACTAGAAAGACCCCAAAAAACGAATAGATCCCTAGAAATATCTCTGACGCTAAGAAGATATTAGAGGGATATCTCTGCAACCAACTTCGTGCGACCTCGTCCTTAACTCCGGTGTGAGTGGATTCTCCTAGCATCACTAATTACACAATGGATTTCACTAATCCCTTAGTCAGACACATATTTTTATTTTGATAACCTTGGAGAAGTTTACTCACAAAATCCTATTCCAAGGCCCTATATCCTAAACTTATTTGTGTACTCTGAAAAATGAAATAATTTCTAATCAATTTTAATTAATCAATGTTACTTTTAATGGCTTTGTTTACTCAAAAGATGTGGTCGTGAAACTGATGATGTTATGAATCGACATATAAAAGAAATGAATATGAATATAAAGCTAAGTCCTAAATTTCAATTCTCAAAAAATGATAAGATTTTCAAAATGCAACTTTCAATTCAACTCTGCAATTTTAATAAGTTGCAATTTTTTCATACATGTATCAAGATCAATAATAAGAACCCAATAGATCAAATTTTATAATGAAAAATGATTTTTTTTTGTATTTTCAATATAAAGAAATGAAAATGCAAGGACTGAATAATAGATTGATATATATAGACCCTAATGTAAGCAAAAAGAGACAATCTAAGGAGGATACCAAGAAGCAAACACTCAGCCTAAGATGCAAGGACAACCAATGAAAAATATGATGAGAAAGAAAAATCACTTGAAAATTCAACCAAAGAAAGGCTTCCTATCACTTTGCAAGCACTCGACAGTTATGACAGAGACCCAAGAAGACTCATCAACCATAAAACTCACCCAGCAAACACCAAACTCAACAATTAATCAAAAAAGGTTCATGTACATGAATTTTTAAGTAAAAACCATGTATGCACGTGCCCTATAAAATGACAGCTCGCGTATGTACGTGTCTGTCAAGGGAAAAACTGTGTATATGTATCAAAACACTGCCAGGGTAAGGATAAGGCCAAGAAACTTAGATACAAAGTAAAAATAGGATGTCAATTAATTAGACGACAAGGAAACTCAAGATAATAGAGAGCAATCGAAGGAGAAAAACACTCCAAACCTCGAAATAGAAGATTCAATCCCCAGTATGGTCGCCAATTTTGTTATGAGGAAAATCAATTTATGGCATGGGGTAAACCACAAAAGATGGAATGACTACATAAATCAACTCTAATCCCAAATATGCTATATAAATTAAAATGCTAACAAGACAAGATAAAGAGCCTACCTTGTCTGGACATTCAATGAAGACCACCGTTGAGCACGTGACTGAAAGATTTATACCTGCAACTTGTCCTCAACAACCAAGATACACAAGAATATGGTGATAATATATATTGTTAGCACATATAATAGCATAATCCATCAACAATCATAACAAATACGCCCATGGAATAACAATTCAAATATTTGCAAGATATTAATTGGACGAGAAAAGAGTATTTCTATTAAAATATGATCAAAAGAAGTATACAAGTGACAAACGTTTGTGTCGGCATGTCTCGGAACCAAGAAACTAAGTCCCTTCCAGTTGGTCCTCTACCACTTCAATCCTCCACCAAAGGCAAGCTCATATAAGAGAGACAATTAGGTTCTCCATCAAAGAGGGAAGAGCTTAGGGGCTGAACAATGTGTCTAAACTTTAAAGGACAAAGGGATGCAAACTCAATATGAAGTGAGTAATTTCCCCAGAGTAACTTTGCTCTCAAAAGTTCAATTCTCTCCTCCTCCACGGTTTGGACATGGACCAATTTATATCCTTCCAATGGAACTGAAGGGCCAATTCGGAACATTTCTAGTATATGGAAGGTCAAGTATCATGGATCTCATGACGTGACATGGAAACCTGGCACAATTTTTAATTTTGGGCACAAAACCTGATGTACGCGGGATGTAGTGGTGAAACCTGCATATACGCATGTTGTATAACTATTAGGGCGTGTATATGTGGAAACATATTATTTTTTGGCTCTGGGAAGTGCAAAAGGGACTTCAAGTCTGCATAGGGAAATGGAAAAGTCCTTCTAAGCAAGTTGCATGGGGTGAGGAAAATCTTGTTATAACACACTTCAATATTCCCTTGCTCATGCCTTCCACCTTCACTTCATGTGAATGTTTCAAAGTTCCTCCTTGGAATATGCCTCTGTTTAGATCTTCTGAATTAGCTCTCAGAGACACACTCATTTCACCATGATTTTTTGTTTATATAGTCTTCCAACAAGTATATGAAACTGAAACATTGTGTCCCTTTGTATGAACCAATGTACTTCTTCATTTAATTTAACAATAATGATTACATATATGTTGTCATTAAAACGATGTATTTAATTCAAAATAATTCAAACCCCTTTTAAGTTGTTCAACATTTATCCCTTCACGTGCCAAAATCCTTTTAGCAACAATGGAATGGATGGGTGTTAAAAAAAATTTACTATTGTTGTAACTGTTCTTGAATAAACCCTGACCGTGAGGATTTAACTCGATTCAAATTTGATTTTTATGTCAATTGCATTTCCTGTACTAACATGGTGGATAGGTGTTAATCGTGTGTCCCCTTTTAACATATGACCAAACAATGTGACTAACATCTTAGAAAAAACAAGGCGCAAGGCCTTTTATAAACTCTAACTCATAGGCACTTCTTTAATTCACCAAGTGACAACTCCCTGGGAGCCAATCAAATCGATGGTTTGGACTTGATCAAGTGTTGAGTGGACAGTCCAAGCTTATCTAAACGCCAATCAAATCGATGGTTTAGATTTAATCAACCGTTGAGTGGATGGTCCACATGAATTTTGCATTTGAAAAATGGACTCAAGTTATTCCCAAGCCCAAACATGACAACACTTAACATTGAAACATGGATAGTTAAATCTAGCATAACATTACTTTTTATCTACCCTTGGTAATTAACATTCATGTTATTTCAAACACGAAAATGATTTGGTTCGTTCGATCGTGCTCCCATTTTGATCAACGTCGCCCATTTCAACCATCACTATAGACTCTACCAAATGATTTCATTTGTAGGCAACATTTGCTAAGTGTCACCCTCAACTTTGCTAGGGCAGTCTCGACATTGTTGGAATCATAGGTTGAGATAGAAAATTTTAGTTTCCTATAATTTTTATGTTCCTATGTTGACAATTGTATTTTCAATGAAAACATAGAATTCATGGAGTAGACACTAAAAACAATGATCTGGTGGTTGTAACATACAATAGCACTAACACAATGATCTAAGGAAACAATTTGTGCCAATATTGTATTCATTGTTTCAGTAGATGGTAAAGATATAGGCATAAAACTAGACAGTGTTTCATTGTAAAAATTTTCATGATATCTTCAAGGATGAACAACATACTTTTGTTGGGACATCTCTCATTTCCAGTGACTCTTTTAATAAACCCTATCTTATTAAATCCTCTATATGTGACTTGTATGGATCCATATTGGATTATCCATTTATAATGATGATAATATTGACCCTCTTTGACATCAATGCCAACTCCATAACACCATATCCAACATTGACCTTATTGACCCTCTTTGACATCAATGAAAACACCATAACACCATGTCCAACATTCTCCCCCTTTGGCATTGATGGCAACAAAGTAAAAACCCTTTTTTAATATTAACTAGGTTTTACTATTTATTCTCCCCCTTTGATAGAAATCGCAGAAGGGATATGTGTTTTCTCCCCCTGAGGTTATACTCCCCCTGTTCATGTACTTTTTTTCTGATTAAGCTTGTCTAATTTAATTAGATATGGAGATTACCCCCAATTTTTGTCTAAGGTTTTCAAAAGTACTTCTAGGTAGAGGTTTTGTGAATATATTTGCAATTTGTTCTTTAGTATCCACATATTCCACTTTAACCATTTTTAGAGAAACATGTTCCCTTAAAAAATGAAATTTAATTGGGATATGGTTGGATTTTGAGTGCATGACAAGATTTTTAGAAAGGTTTATAGCGCTTGTATTGTCACAGTTAAGAATAATTGGATGATAATACTTTACTTGTAATACTTATAGAGTTTGTTTCATCCAAATTACTTGAGTGCAGTAGGATGCAACAACAATATATTCAACTTGTGTTCTATATAGTGATATGGAGAGTTTCTTTTTACCTAGTCATGACATAACACATTTTCCTAGGAAGAATGTTCCTCCACTAGTGTTATTTATGTCATCAATACTTCATGCCCAATCTACATCAGTATATGAAATTAATGTGAAGTATTCTTCTTTTGGATACCATAATCAAATATCCAAGGTGCCTTTGAGATATCTGAAAATCCTTTTAACTGTCTTCATATGAGTTTCTTTAGGTGCAGATTGAAATCTGGTCATTAATCCTACAACTTGCATGATATCTGGTCTTGTTGTTGTTGCATATAATAGGCTACCAATCACTGATCTATACACAGTTTGATATACTTCTAGTGATTCATCATATTTGCTTAGTTTTCATCCTGTAATCATAGGAGTGCTCATAGGTTTTCAATCTTCCATTTGAAATTTCCTCAAAATTTCTTTAATGTATTTGGTCTTAGATATGAATATGCCTTTGTCTGATTTTGATGCTTATAATCCTAAGAAGAATGTCAGTTCACCAATCATCGACATTTTGAATCCTTTTTGCATTTTTGTAGAAAAATGCTTTCTTAGAGGGTTTAAATTACTTTTCAAGATGATATCATCCACATATACTACAACAATAATCATATTCTAATTTTCAATTTTAGTGTAAAGATTATTTTCAGTATCTCCTCTTTTGTATCCTTGTTGATGTAGATGATTATCAAGTCTTGAAAACCTTGCTCTAGGAGCTTGTTTGAGACCATAAAATGCTTTATTTAATTTACAAACATAGTCTTTATTCTATGATAACATAAATCCTTCAGGTTGTTCTATACAAACTTCTTCCTCTACATTTCCATTTAAGAATGTTTATTTGACATCCATTTGATATATTTTAAAAATTTTAAAGCATGCAAATGCCAAGAACATTCTGATAGATTCTAATCTAGCTACTGGGGAAAATGTTTCCTCAAATTCAATCCCTTCTACTTGAGCATATCCTTTGCACGCCAATCTTTCTTTATTCCTTATAACTTTACCATTTTCATTAACTGTATTTTTTTAAATCCATTTGGTCCCTACCACATTTTTGTCTTTAGTTCTTGGTATGAGCTCCCAGGTATGATTTTTCTCTATTTGATCAAGCTCTTCATTCATGGATTTGATCCAGTCTTCATATTTGCTGGCCTCTGCAAATGTTTTGGGTTCTATTAGGGAGAACATTGCTTGTTTTGATTCTTATGTTAGTTTTCTTCTTGTTTCAACCCCAACACTTCCGTTGCCTATGATTTGACTTTCAGGATGATTTATTTGTACTCTTCTTGATGGTGCTTTTGAATATTGTCTTGGTGATTCTTGATCTTCCTTTTCTTCTTCACTTTGTGATTCATTCTCTTATGTTTCTTCAATTTCTTCTTCATCATCATCATTTATTTTCTTTTCATGAAATAGTAAATTATCTTGAGATTTGATTCTTCTTGATTTTAGATCATCCACTTTTACATTTTCACTTTCCACAATTTTGTGCAGCCTTAGGTTATAACATTTGTAATCCTTTTTGTTGGATGAGTAACCAAGAAATATTCCTTCATCTGATCTGGAATCAAATTTTCCTAGGTTATCATCATCTCTCTTAATATAGCATTTTCTCCTAAAGACTCTGAAGTGTGTGACTGATGTTTGTCTACCAAACCACAACTCATATGGTGTCTTGTCATGGTTAACTCTAAGTTGTGCTATGTTAAGAGTGTACACTACTGTATACACTGCTTCTCTCCAATATATATCTAGGAGTTTGGATTCATTTAACATAGTTTTGGATGCTTCTTGAACAGTTCTATTTTTCCTCTCAACAACTCCATTTTGTTGGGGAGTTCTCGAAGCTGAAAAGTGTCATTTAATTCCATGAGTTTTACAAAAATCATTGAACTCATTTGAGGTAATTTCCCCTCCATTTTCTGATCCTAAGAACTTTATTTTTAGATCAAACTCTTTTTCAACATTTTATTTGAATACTTTAAATTTTTTGAATGTTTCTGATTTGTATTGGAGAAAGGATACCCAGGTCATTATTGTATATACATCAATGAATAAATTGAAGTAATGTTCACCTTGTATGATTTTAGTTCTTGTTGGTCCACAAAGGTCAGTATGAACAAGTTCTAATGGTTTTGATGTAGAGTATTCTTTTGTCTTGAATCTTACTTTTGTTTTTTTTTCATGTTGATAGTGCTTACAAACAGAGTTTGAACGTTTTATAATATTTGGCATATCTTTCACAACTTTTTTTTACTAACTTTTATCAAGTTATCAAAGATTATGTGTCCCATTCTTTTTTTCCATAGCCAACTTTCATTTATTTGTCCCATGCATAATGTTTCTTCTTCTTCTGTGTTTAAGATGTATACATCGCTTGGTGTCCTTGGTGCAACAACCCCTAATTTTCCTGAGCCTTATTTTCTAATCTCACATTTTTTAGAGTCAAATATGAGTATGTGTCCTTGATCACATGTTATGCTTACACTAAGGAGATCAGGCTTCAAATTTTCAACTAATAGTACATTTTTTTCTTTAGATTTGTTATTTCTTAGACTGACTGTACCCTTTCCAAGTATCTTGGCAGAGACATCATCTTCAAAAGTAACCCTTCCTTTTTATTTCCTTTTCAGGCTAAGGAATTTGTCTTGATCTCCTATCATATGATTTGAATATCCACTATCAACATACCATTGGCTTCTTTTATTTTTGGCATATAAGGCTACCTTACACTTTGTTTCCTTTTATTCCCATTTGTTTTTCCTTCCATGTTCTCTTATAATTTTTTCTTGAATGTTGGAAATATTTGTCTTCATGGAATATTTTGGCAGTCTACAATCACTAGCTTTATGACCATAATTGTTGCATTTGTAGCATTCAATATTGTAATCTTGTAATGGAGAAAATGAGTTATAGTTTATATTTCTTTGATTACTATTATTCTTGTTGTTCTTATAGCCATGTCCTTGAGTAATTATATTATTATTTTTTCCATAAGCTCTACAATGTAATGCTTTATGCCCAAAATTATTGCAAGAAAAACAATATCCAAGAAAGATGTGTTGATACCTTTTTGGGGAAGTTATTATTGTAATTGTATTCCTTCTGTATTCATTTTATTTTGAAGGGAGAGTAGATTTATATTGATCAGAATCAATCTTTATTTTTCTCTCTACCTTTTTGAAAGAGCTATGAAGGGAAGTTGCATAACCTTTTGGATTTTTAACAGTTTCTTGTGATGTAGAGGTTGATCCCTTACTAGATTTCTTTAGATCATAAACTAGTCTTATCTTATTGATATATGGTCTTTGATGGTTAAGAATATCATCCAGAATTTTTGACCTGTTTTCAAATCTTGATTGGTTATTTCATTTCTCAAGTTATTTTTCCAGACGAACAATTTCATCCTCTAGCTTTTCACAGTCTCGTTGTTTTTTATTGAGTTGTTTACTTATGACCTATTCAATTCTTTTAGCTTATTGGAGTTGAATCTTCAAATCATTAATGATTTTTTTTTATTCCTTGATGACTTTTGAAACTTCTTTTTCTCTTGATTTATGTTCTTCTTTATATTCTAATAGTTGTACTCTTAATGATTTGTTCTTCCTTATATATTTTCTTAGTTCTTCGAGAGCACTAATAAGTTCTTCTTCAAGGTATACTTCTCCTTAAACTTCATAGTTTCCTTCATTTCCAGTATTATCCTCAGTAGTACTAGTTTGAGTTTCTATGCCCATAAATAGAAGCTTTGTCTCATCATCTTCACTCATGTCAGAAGAATTATTGTCTTATTTAAATTAATTTTTTTTCTTATTTCTAGTTTTTCTCTTTTTAAGTTCTTTATGGATATAAGTTTCTTCATCATCACTATCCTCATTCTTTAGATAAGGGCATTTGGAGGGAAAATGCCCAATTTTTCCACAGTTGAAACATTTGAGAGGTAACCTCCCTTTGTATTTTCCAAACCCTTTCTTGAGTTTCCTTATAAATTTATCCTCTTCTTCATCTAATATGTTTGAGTGATTTTCATTTGGAAAATGATCATGGTTCTTTGTTGCGTTTGGCTTTAAATGATGTTTCCCTTTTTTATGGCCTTTCTTTCCCTATTCTAATTTCATAGGCTATAAAAATCTCATGAAGTTCATCTATTGTAAGTTTGTCAAGGTCTTCTCGATCTCCCAAGGTAGATACATTGGCATCATTTCTCATTGGTAATGATCTCAACACCTTTTGAACAATGATTTTGTCTTCTAAATATTCTCCCAGAGCTATGATTCAATTGAAAATTTCATCCACTCTTTGAAGATATTCTGCAATGTTTTCTTCCTGTTTCATCTTCAAACTCTCAAACTGCCCTCTGCATTTTTAAAGTTTTTCTTGCTTAACTTTTTCATCTCCTTCATAGATGATTTTAATTTTGTCCCAAATTTATTTTGTTGATTTACAATGCATCACTTTTACAAATATAGAGTTTGCTAATCCACCCATAATTGCATTAACATCCCTTGAATTATCATTGCAGAGTTTCTTTGTAGTAGCATTTGAAGGTGCAGTGTGACCATTTACCACAGATAGCCAAACATAACAATCAAGAGCCATCAGATAAATTTCCATCCTTATACTCTAAAATGCATAATCATTTCCTTTGAACAATGGTGCTATGTTAGAGGACATTCCTTCGTGTTGATCCATTTTGATTTGTCAGAATCTATCTTCTAGTGATTATACTGTGGTGAAGGAACCTTGCTCTAATACCAATTATTGAACTTCTTTTCAATGCTGAGAAGGGGGGTGAATCAGTATTGCTTTTTTTTCACAATTTTCATCAATTCTTTAATTATTAAAATTATTAACCATAACAATTGATCAACAAGAATGTACAGTATATAGAATTTAAATGTAACAATAATAAAAATTGTATTTAATTTGAAAGATACAACTTGTAGGAGACATAAATCTCCCTTATTTTGAGAACCAACTCCAAGAGACACCAATCCCCTTTTTTCAAGCACCAACTTGAGGAAGTTGCAACTCCATATAGATTAGGCTCCAACCTATAGAGAACTCCAATCCTTTGTTTTCAAGCATTAACTAGAGGAAGTTGCAACTCTGTGTTCTTCATGCTCCAACCTGTAGAGGACTTCAATCCTCCCTTGCTCATCCCTTCCACCCTCACTTCATGTGAATGTTTCAAAGTTATTCCTTGGACTCTGCCTTTGTTTAGATCTTCTGAATTAGCTCTCAGAGACACCCCTTTCACCATGCTTTTGTATTTATAAAGTCTTCCAACATGTATATGAAACTGAAACATTGTGTCTCTTTGTATGAACCAATGTACCTCTTCATTTAATTTAACAATAATTCTTAAATTTTTGTTGTCATTAAAAGTTCGGCTTTAATTCAAAAGACTTCAAATCCCTTGTAAGTTTTTCACCATTTATCCCTTCACGTGCCAAAATCCTTGTAGTAACAATGGAATGGTTGGGTGATAAATTTTGTTTACTATTGTTGTAATTGTTCTTGAATAAACCCTGGCCCTGAGGAGTTAACTAGATTTGAATTTGATATTTCTCTCAAGTGCATTTCCTATGCTGACATGGTGGATAGGTGCTAATCTCGTGGACCCTTTTTCCATAGGACCAAATTTTGTGACTAACATCTTAGAGAAAACAAGGTGCGAGGTATTTTCTACACACTAGATTGAAGGCACTTCTTTGATTCACCAAGTGACCACACCCTAGGATCCAATCAAATCGACGATTCCAACTTGATCAAGTGTTGAGTGGACAGTCCAGGATTATCTAGGCACCAATTAAATCGGCAGTTCAGATTTAATCAACCATTGAGTGGACGATCCACATGAATTTTTCATTTGAAAAATGGACTCAAATTATTCCCAAGCCAAAACATGATAACATTTAACGTTGACACGTGGATAGTTAAATATAGAATAATATTACCTCATGTATGCCCTTGGTAATTAAATTTCATGCTATTTCAAACAAGAAAATGATTAGGGACGTCTGATCATGCTCCCATTTCGATCATCGTCATCCATTTTGACCATCATTATAGACTCTACCAAATAATTTCGTTTGTATACGGTATTTGCTAAGTGTCACCCTCAACTCTACTAAGGTAGTCTCGACATTGTTGGAATCATAGGTTGGGATAGAAAATTTGATTTTCTGTAATTTTTATGTTCCTTTGTTGGAGATTGGATTTTCAATGAAGACACAGACTTAATGGAGTAAACACTAAAAAAAAGTTGAGACATGGCATGGAGGGAAGATGTTAATCCTTTCACAGATCAAATTTTACTGGTGGTTGTTGTTACAATAGCACTAACACAATGATCTAAGGAAACAAATTGTGCCAATGTTGTATTCATTGTTTCAGTAGATGGTAAAGACATAGGCATAAAACTAGACAGAGTTCCATTGTAAAAAATTTCATGATATCTTCAATGATGAACAACATACTTTTGTTGGGACATTTCTCATTTCCAATTCCTCTTTTAATAAACCATGTCTCATTAACTCCTCTATATGTGACTTGTATGGATCCATATTGGATTATGCATTTATAATGATGATCATATTGACCATCTTTGACATCAATGCCAACTCCATAACACCATATCCAACATTGACTATATTGACCCTCTTTGACATCAATGCAAACACCATAACACCATGTCCAACATGAGGTGCTTGTTTTTTTGGTACATGGTTGAGACACACGGGTTGATGATGGTATATTAGTTACAATGACAGAGACAGTGGCAGTTACAGGTTGATGTGACAGTGACAGTGACAATGATAGGTTAATTGATGTATCAGTGATAGTGGTAGTGATAATATCAGTGATAGTGATAGGTTGAGTCTACACTTATATTTCAAGGAGGCAAGATGAGGCAAGGAAAGGGGGTTGTAGCCTCCTTCCGGTTGGTGCCGTAGAATTCAGGGAGTTATAGCTTCCTTTAGGTTGGATCGTATAAATCAGGGGGTCGTAGCCTCCTTCTGGTTGGAGTCGGAGAACATAGGGAATTGAAGCTTCCTTTAGGTTAGAGCTTGTAAATCAGGGGGTTGTAGCCTCCTTCCAGTTGTAGCTGGAGAATTCAAGGAGTTGTAGCTTCCTTCAAGTTGGAGCCTCCTTCCAGTTGGTGCTGGAGAATTTGGAAGTTGGTGCTTCCTATTAATGTATTGTTGATATATATATAAGAAAGCATTCCATGATTTTCTCCTATTTGGGTTTCCACGTAAATTCTGATGTATTGTGTATATCTGGTTGTTTATTATGCACTAACGAATGATACTATTTATGATGCAATGATATATTGAATGCATAAGTGATAAACTATTGAATATTGTTGATAAAATTGAAGTTTATATATATTGTGATTGAAAGTGGTAAAAAGTGCTCATACCGATTCACCCCCCAGCCTCCCCTCTCGGTATTCCAACATTAACAAAGCTAGCTTGTTAGCTAAAGCAAAGGCTCTCATCTAGACATAAAGCTGTTAGCTAAAGCAAGGCTCTCATCTAGCCATAGAGGATTAGGATTGGAGTCATTACTTAAAATGATAGCTTGATTAGTTGTAGTTCTAACATTAAATTCTCCTAACAGAAGGATACCACCATCATTTTTCATATTGTAGATATCTTGCTCTAAGCTTTTTGTAGAGAGAATTCCTATCTAGATTGTTTTTTGTATAAGATTTATGAGTTAACAGGTGTGAAATAACATATTTCTATATAAATATTCTTAATGTTAATATCTTATATCTCCATCTATATGTAGTGATTGAGAGGATATTTCTTATGAAATTAAATATGCGTAAATGTAAAATTATTTTAATTATTAATTTTGATTATATTTTTTTAATTTTATAAAAAAATTAAAATTCTATTTTAAAATATTTGAATGAAAAATTATTTAATTAATAACTGATAATTTTGAAAAAAATGATTTGATTTAAACTTGTAATTTATGAATTTTACATTAATAATATATATTAAATAAATTGTTAATTATTTAAATCGTTTTTATTTATCAATATCATATTATATCATGTAAAAACAAATAAAAGTGATATTCCTATATTTGTAGGGGAAGAAAGTCGCTAAACATTATGAACTTAAATTAATTTTTACTTTGAAGAATACAAAATCGAATCGACTGATATGATTCATTGAATGAAGAACCTATGAATATGAATCCCACCATCAAGACATCATTTTAGTATTCCATTTGTCCCTCCTTGACTATAACTTTACGGTACATTCGATTAAAAAACTCGTTATCATCAAATCAACCTTTTGTCAATTTCACTGACACAATATCATACCTTTAATGCTTTAATGGAAGATATTATATGGATTGTTTCATGATGATGTTTAAGGAGATATATGGAGTCTTTAACGTAAAAATATATATTTGCTTAACATATATTTGTTAGTTAAGCAAAGGAGAAATCGTGTACATTAGTAAGAAGAAACTAAGAAACATAAGAAGAAACATGTTAGGAAGTGATGAAGAAACACTACATCATTAAGAAGTAAATATTTATTTTTTGATAATTTAGGTTGATTTAGAATTGAGAAAAAAATTTAGGGTATTGTTCCACATTACACGGATTTTGGATCATAGTAGAATTCTGCTCATGCAAAAAATTGTGTTGGATTCTTATCAAATTTGTGGTAAAACATTCTAGGCCATGTTAATACATCATAAATGGAAGACACATACAATATGCCAAGTCGTTGTGTCAACATGTTCTAGTATCACCCTATATCGTGTATTGAGGCACCCACTAATGCATTGTTACATGCATTAAAATGCACTACACTGAAACATTTCATGCAATGTGTTAACATTTATAAAACACATTGGTGCATCTATTCCAAACACATGCATCACCATCACAAGGAACTATTCCAAGGGGGTGTTGGAAAATCCAAAAATAAAATGAAATGCACTGTGGATGAAGTTTTTCATTGAAATCCAACAATTCGGAAGCAAGGGTGGGAGGGATCTTGTAGAGGGGAAAAGAACATTGGGGCTTGAATGTGGTGGGAGAATTGTGGATTGTAAAAATGAAAAAATAGTTTGGTAAATTATTTTTTAATTAACCCTACCATAGTGTGCTTTGTATCCCATTGCATCAGTGAGGTTATAGGTTTTGGGTGCATCATAATTTTTTTTAAATAGCCCATTTTACAAAAATAGAGCAGAATTTCGATTTTTTTTTATATAACCTCTACCACAATGCACCTTGTATCAAGATGCATCAAGTTGTATGTATATAGGAGCACTAGAGTGATTATAGGTTTAGTGTGCACGTAGAGAAAAAAAATTAAAAATGTTTGTTTTACAAAAATTCAAGTGTGGTTTGGTTAGATTTTTATTTAACCTATATCAATGCATCTTGAATGCCATCATACCTATGCATATGTATATGTGCACATCATGGAAGTTATAGATTTAGTGTGCACCACAGAGCAATTTTTTTTAAATGCTTTGTTTTACAAAATTCAAGTGTGATTTGGTAATTTTTTTATTAAACCTTTTCGTGGTTCATCTTGTATCTAGTTGCATCGATGCATTTTTATATAGATTCTCAAGGTTGGTTACAATTCTAGGGCAGTAACGATGTCTTGAGACATCCACTAATGCATTGTTACACATATTAAAATGAACTACACCGAAACATTTCATGCAATGTGTCAATGTTTATAGAACACACTAATGTGTTTATTCCAAACACATGCACCATTATCACAAGGCACATGTGACTTGCACTAAGTGATGCACTACATGGATATAATGCCTTGAAAATGGTGTCCATATCATCCTTTAGTGCACTGACTACCATAACAAATATGTTCACTAACCATTTTCAAATACTTGATGTGCTTAATATGTTAATGAGAACCACTAGTAGAACAACCTATAAATGAACTACACGAAAGTGTGCATAGAAATAATTGTCCAAATCAAAGACATTTTTACCAATTGAAATGGAAAATATTAATCATGAAAATGTAAATTAAGTTGTAACAAAGAAATTGCCTAGTCTCGTCTCTACCATGAAGGCATGGTTGTCACGAAAAATTACAAACATAATCTGAGGGAGTGTTGAATATAAAAATATGAAATGAAATCCACTATGGATGAAGATTGTCATTGAAATCAAACATTTTGGAAGTAGAGACATTAGAGCACTTTTAGAGGGGAAAAAAACATCGGTGCTTGAAGGTGTTGGAAGCATCATGGATGTTAAAAATGAGGAATCGATTTGGCGCTTTTTAAAAAACATTAACCCTACCACAACGTGCCTCGTTTCGTATCACACCAACATGGTTATATGTTTATATGTATCATCGAGTAATTTTTTTAAATTAGGATATTTTACAAAAATAGAACACAGACTGGTATTTTTTTATATAACCCTACCACAATACAACTTCTATCAAAACACATCAGGGCATATGTATATATGATCACTAGGATGGTTAGAGGTCTAATGTGCACCGCAAAGCAATTTAAAAAAAAATACTTTTTCTTGCAAAATTCAAGCATGGTTTGGTACAATGGCGACAATGGAAAGGTCATGGCAGAAAAATAAAAAATTGAATTAATGTAAAATTGCTTGTATTATTTGGTTTCTTGGTACTAATACATGGTTGTATAAGTCATGTCCCTTTTCCTTTCCAATTGTTCCAAAGTTTAACATAGTCATTTCTATATGACAAGTCGATTAATGCTTAAAACAAACTGACTAATGTTAAAAGTTGGCATCACTTAGCTTGTGAGTTTTAACATCCATTGAAATTTGCAAATCTTTAACTGTGAACTAAATATTTAAAAAAAAAAATGTAACTCGATATTTATGTTGCTATGAGGCCAAATAACAGGTCAAAATCTTTGATCGGTTCACATAAAGTGATTTGAAATAAATAAAAAATAAAAAAATAGTACATTGTGAAATTGAGAATAAAATAATTTCACATATCATTAATTTATTTTTCTCAAATTAATATTAATGAAAAAAATAGTAAACTAATTACTCTAATACCCTACTTTTAACAAAGAGTAATAATAATTACTTCCTAATTAAATCCATCCATTCAAACTTGGATCATGTTCCAGAAGCTTTCACGCATTTTGTACCATACATTAACACACATTTCAATTTCAAAGAATAATTCTCAATTAACAAATAGGCAAATAATACTTCCACTTCATTTTGGTTTTAGATGTTGATCATCAAACCACCATATTCCATTTGACCCTAGTAAATTTATGCATACATCACCTTCTTCCTTTTGTTCATCATAACTTATGCTTGGATTCAATATTTTCATCATAACTATAGTCAACTAACTTTGTAAAAGTACACGGGTAGGTCAAACAATAATAATAATATGATAGTGAAACTTTTGAGACACCTTGGGCGATGGAGGGATGCTATTGGTCGTATGCACTTTTTCCTGTCAGATATGGATAAGTAAGAGCAAGAAAGTAAATAAGTTTGGATTTCCTTTCTAGTGGGATAAGTTTGGATTTCCTTTTCAGTGGGATTCGAATCTTGGTGTACAATTAAAGGTTTGATATTGAACTCCACTATAAAACATTTTATTGAATAAGTTAATTTGTTTAATAAAAAAAATTATAGTTTAAAGAAAATTTTCATATAAATTGAATTTTATGAAAAAATATTGAATTCAACCTCTTTAAATCCACTTTTCCATTAAAAAAAATCAAAAGAAAATGCTTCACCAACATGAAAGAGCTTGTTAATTGATTTTTTATTTTAATATAAGTAGACAAACAACATCTCACCTAAAATGACTTGTATTATAAATTCTAACATATAAATTCCAAGCTAACATCAACATCATGCATCAACATGATAAGCATGGAGCAACAATCACATCTACCTATAATTACACTTTTTTTCCATAAAAAAATTGACTCGATTTATATTAGGTATAAATCATTTACAAAATTCAGTTGCCAATACTGTAATGATATTGCTGTTATGAACAGGCGATATAAAACAGTTGCCAATACTGTAAAAGAGATTGTTGTTGGTACAGGCGATATTGGGATGGGTTGTCCAAATCTAATCGATAGTCTCGCAATTTTAAACGAGAATTGTTGTGAATGAGGTCGCCTTTCTAACTGGGCTGCATTCATCAAAAAACAGAAAACTGGGCGAGATCTGTGAGAGAGGCCAAGAACAGAATGAAAATTAACAGAGCAATAACTGGACTGTGGTGCAGCGATGGGACCAAGTTTTAATCCAAGACAGCTGTGATGAGAATATTAATCTTCAAAGAGGTTGTAGGTGGAAATAGGACTCTCAATTCCATTTGCACAGTGGAAAACCGAGAGCCTTCCAATTACATCATTGAGAGCCCTCTTTGATAGTGAATCCGCAACTTGATTGTGTACCCTGTGTATGTGTCGGAATTGGATATCAGCGAACTTGTTAGCTAACATCCTCGTTTCACGCTTCCAACCCTCCAAATGGACAGAATGAAGCTTGCTGGACTGATTGATCCAATCGATAATTAGTTTCGAGTCACCCAAAACGCAGAGGTGGNGGAAAGAGAAACCCAGAGGCCCATTAACTATGCTTTATTGTTTGATCCCGATCCACAATTTAGGAACCAGTAGGTAGTCCTGGACTGGTGTTTTTTTAGCGTGCCCCCTGCCCCACAGCAGAGGCCGCTTTGCAGAGCTGCACCGTCGAAACAAATGAGCGTGGTGCCATCCATCAGGTGGAAATCTATGGCTTTTGCGAGGATCAGCTTTTGGGAGGTCGGCTGCCAGTTGAAGTTGGTGTGAATCCTATGAAGAATTGAGTGGTAGGATGGAGGCCGCCCTTCGAAAAGCATCTGGTTCCTTTCTATCCAGATCCACCAGCAGACAATGGCAGCCAATGAAAAAGGGGCAGACTTGTGTTTTTGCCAGGCAGCAAAACACTCAGAGACGGAGTCTTCTTTCCATGTAAGTGAAGGAGACCAATGCTGAAGAATGCTAGACCAAAGATTCACAGAGAAGTTGCAATGAATCAGTAAGTGGTTTATGTTTTCGGTAGTTGAGTTGCACAGAGGGCAACGGCCAGGCCCCTGCCAACCCCTTTTTTGAAGTGCCTCCCAAGTGAGCGGTCTCTCCTTTATACACAGCCAAATAAAAAACTTTATCTTGAGTGGAATGGACCAGAGCCGGATGGAGTTGAGCCATGGGAACACATCACTACAATCGATTATGTTGAAGAGGGTTGTGTAGGCGTTTTTGACAGTGAGGAAGCCCGATCCATCACCCCCAGCCCACAGAAGAATGTTCGGGAAGTCAAGGAGTGAGATCCCAGCTGCACTAAGAGCATGGGTGTAGCTGTTCCATTCCCTAGCCAGCTGTAAGGGAAGCAGAAGTTCATTGCTAGTGGTCCAGCGGTCCCTTAGTAATCCTGAGTTTGTAGACACTTTGATCTGAGCCAGGCAGCCTAGACCCTTCTGAGCAAGAAAGGATCTGAGGGCTGGCGAGAGGATGGAGAGGTTCTCCAACCCAAGGATCTTATCCTTCCCGAGGAGAATCTCAGTACCATTGCCAGGCTTCCAACGAAGCCAGTGAAGAACCACAGGAGACGTAGACAAGAGTCCCTTCCAAAAGGGAGAGGCACGATGTTGCACATGAGAAGGTCTTCTCAGCCAGAGATGGGGAGGTAGAGAGTCAAGATACTTGTCAGAAACCACTTTATGCCAAATGCTGCAATGTGTGACTCCTCTCCAAAAAGAACAGGCTAATAAAGCAGTGTTGAAAGTAGTCAGGTCCTTTAAACCCCATCCTCCAGCCTTACGGGGTTTATAGATAGATTTCCAGTTGCAAAGGTGGAAACGATGGCTGTCAACACGATCATTCCAGATGAAGTTGCAAGAAAGTCTGCGGATAAGAATAATAATTTTATTTGGAATCCGCTCTAGGGATATCCAGTAGACAACCAGCCCTTCCAACACAGATTTGACAAGAATGAAGCGTCCCCCCAGGGACAGCCACTTGTTTCCCCAGAAACTTATCTTCCTTTCAAACATCGCCACGAGCCAGCTCCAGTCTGCAGGTGTGGAGGCTCTCGGCCTCAGCCTATAGCCCAGGTAACAGAAACCCTCTTTCAAATCAATGAAAGTGTAAGGAATGTAACTTTTGAGCAGCGAGAGTTCAGCCTCAGAAATCCCCCAATAGTGGACCGATGACTTTGAGGGATTTATTGACAATCCAGTGACTATGCAGAAGACTTGTAGTATATCTAGTATAACAATCCAATCGGGCAGCTCAGCTCTAGACAATAAGAGAATATCATCAACGAACATGAGATGTAGAATTCTGTAGAGTTTTGAGACCTTTAGACCAGTAATCTTGTGTTCAGCAATGGATTTTGAGAGAAGTAAGCTGAGACTTTCCATAACAAGAATGAAGAGATAGGGGGAAAGAGGGCATCCCTGATGGAGTCCCCTTTCGCTGTTGAAAAAACTAGTTGCCTCCCCATTTATGAGCACCGCAAAATTAGCACTAGTGACACAAGCCAGGATCCATGCTGTAAACTTTTCACCGAAACCCGCTGAAAGTAGAATTAATCTCAAGTAGTTCCAGTCTATACAATCAAAGGCCTTTTTGAGGTCAATTTTCATTATTAAGGCCTTTAATTTTTTCTGCTTAATAGAGTGGATGCACTCATGAGCCGTAGCAATGGCATCTTGAATTCTCCTTCCTTTTAGAAAACCAAGCTGTTCCGTTGAGAGACCCCTTACCAGGAAAGGTTTCATGCGATTGGCAATGACTTTAGAAACCAATTTGTATACAAGATTACATAGGGAGATAGGTCTGTAATCATTAAAGGAGACAGCGTTGTTTTCTTTGGGTATCAAAATCAGAAATGTGGAGTTTAAGTTTCTGGAAATCATACCTTTTGTGCGAGTGTCTTCAATCATTTGTAGGAGGTCCGGTCCAACTAGATCGAAGAAGTGGGAAAAAAATTCAGATGTCCAGCCGTCAGGCCCCGGACTCCTCTCCTGTTTTCATTGTGAAAGAATGAGCTTAAGTTCCTAGAGTGTGACAGGCCTGTAGAGATCCGGGGCTTCAAGTTCCGGTACTAAGCTTGGGTAGAGGATAGCGGAATCTACTTGTTGTTGCAATAATGGACAGTCCGCTCCCTTGAATAATTTTTTGAAATAGGTAACCGCCTCCGCCTTGATGTCCTCTTGGCCACGGAGCTTCTCCAACCCCTCATTCTGAATAGACCAAATATGCTTCCTCTGCCTGTTATAACTGGCCAGATTATGAAAAAATTTCGAATTGGAATCTCCCCACTTGAGCCAGGTCGCTCGGCTTCTGAGGCGCCAGGACTTCTCATCCTCACTCATAATGTGTGCTCTCTGCTGTTCAAAAACTTTTAGAGAACTGACATTTTCAAAGGTAAAGTCTTTCGATATTGAGAGGTGTGTCAGCCTTTTAATCTCCGCCTCTAGAAAAGATAGATGAGCCACCTCAGTTTTCTTTTTTTGAATGCTCCAGATTTTTGAACGAGCTTTCAGCTCTTTGAGTTTCCAATGAAGGCGTTGTTGCGGGTTGCCTTCTAAAAGAAATTTGGGGTCAGTCCAAGTCGATCGAACCAGATCAGAGAATTCGGCCGATTCCAGCCAGTGTAGATTGAATTTAAAAGGGTAAGTGATTGGCTGAAGTGGACGGTTTAGCTGCAAGAGGATAGGGGCGTGATCGGAGAAGTACGAATACTCCACCCACGAGGATGGGAAGGCTGCAGAGGTTAGGTAGTTTCCCAAGATTAAGAAACGGTCCAGTCTACTCGCAATGGCCTCATCCCCGGAGCGGCCATTTCGCCAGGTAGGTACAATGCAGTTTGGAAGAATGTCAATGAGATTGAAGGTCGAGAAGAGGTTCCTGTAGAAGGTACCATCTGTAGAGGGCGTGGTAATACCTCCCCAATGTTCATCGGCTGAGAGATTTATGTTCAGATCCCCCCCGAGGATGAGGTTGGGAAGGGAGAGAATGCCACTTCCAGCGAGGCGCGTCCAGAATTGGTTCCTGTCCAGGGAGGGACCATACACGTTTAAAAGTGCAATCTCTTGATCAGTAGCGAGGCATCGACCCAGCAGCAGTATTCCTCCACAGGTGATGTATGGGACCAAGTCAAAGTAAATCGGATCCCAGGCCGATAACAAACCTCCTGAATTGCCGATGGATCTAGCTGCAGCTGCAAACCAAGAAGGCCGGAGAGAGTGAACAAAATCTCTAGAAATATGATCAGGCGAAAGTGTCTCTTGGAGGAACAAGATGTTTGGAGTTGCGTCTGTGAGCAGCTTGCGGAAGGAGGCCTTTTTGGGTAGTCCTCCGATACCCCTTACATTCAAAGAAAGTACTATCATTTAGAACGAGCTTTTGCCTTCATCGCTCTAAGGGGGGCCTTTACATCGAGTGAAATGTCAGCAGAACCCGACTGTCGGGTGTTTAAATCTCCTTTCTTTTTGCTCGAGCTTCTGGTCTGGAGGGGCGATAACTCTATCCCCAGCCCGCGTGACCAAGCAAAGGATCTCTGGTTTGTAGATGAAAGTTGAGGAGTGGAAGTTCCCTCCGTGGATGAACCCACAATGATCTCCTTTCCTCTGTAAGTAGGCAGCAGTAAAGAGGAATCCGGCTGAAAGGTGGAGTGGGCCGCAGAATCCAGAGCAGATATCATTGAGTCTAAATTCTCTAGAGGCTGGCTATAGCTCGGAAGTGTGGAGGATGAGTCTGGCGGTTCCAGGTTAGTAGAAGGGGTCCCAGGCAGAACGGTCTCTTGTGCAGTAGGAGAACGTTGTATAAGGGGTGGAAGAAATGTAGGGGAAAAGTGTTCAGTTGGTGGTCGAGTGGGGTCGGAGGATGGACGAGGGTTATCAAGTGTAGGGCGCAGTGTAGAGGGTTGCTGACCAGTCTCTACAATTTGGACGTGGGAGAGGGTAGGGGGGATCTGTGCAAACGAAAACGGGATCAGTGGAGGAAGGGAGGGGATCTCTGTGCCAAGTGGTCCGGTTTATGGTCTCCCTTTCAAGAGTGGAGAGTGAGTTATAGAGGGAGGGACAGAGATGAAAGATTTTGGTAGTAAAAGGTTCAGGGTGGCCTGGAGAGGGAGGGGAGGGAGGAATAGGGGGGTAAAACAAGGGCTCTAGAGATGGATCAGGAATCATAGAGTCTGGAGGATTGAGGTGCAAATCAGCTTCTTCGGTATGGAGGGTCTCAGACTTACCAGGACAGTTCCGACGGAGATGTCCAGTGCCCCGACAATTATTGCAGCGAAATGGAAGACCGAGGTAGTCCAGGGTCTGAAGGAACTTTCGACCTCTCCAGTCAATCTCCAGCTCCTCTGAAAGACCCGCCGTGATGTCGATCTCAACAAGAACCCTGCCCAATTTTCTCCCGGAGCCTGTGAAGGAAGCAGAGTCATAAGCGATGAACTTTCCCAAGGTGTCCCCAATTGCTCTGAAAGCATCCTTTGTCCAGAAATGTAGAGGAAGTCCCGGGAGGAGCACCCATAAGTGTCTGAACTGAAAATAGTCTGAGTCAGGGTTGAAATCCATTCTCCATCGCTTTAGCATAAGACTGCTGCCCCCGAAAACCCAAGATGAAGATAAGATCAGTGAGGCATCTTCAGGGGTTCTGCACAGGAAGCAGAGCCAGCCTTTTTTAAGGTACAATACTTCAGGACAGTAGCCTAAAAGAGGAGCCCAAGCAGTCAATATCCAGTCCTCAAGGGTAGGAGGGTTCAGTGATTATAGGAAATGCGGCCCACTAAAGCACAAAGGGACATCTTGCAGAGATTATCCAGTCCTACCCCATCTCCAAGGACCAGTCTCTTTGTTTTTCTGTTAGACTTCCATATCTTGCGTCTGTGTGAAGCCACTTGGTGAGTGACAGGAGGATTTCTTGGGATCTCAGACTCGGAGAGAAAAGAGGGGTGGATAGGGAGGGTCCCGACCGAGAAGGAAGGAGTAAAACTCGGTAGGGGTGCTGTATCCTGAGCGGGAAAATCAGTCCCTGAAGGAGCATCCGAGGCAGAGGCCCGGTGGAGGGAAAGTGGCTTAGGGGGAAGGGACAGGTTCCTTCTTTCAAGGGAGTCAACATGCTCAAAAAAACCAACTTGCTTCCAGATAAGCTCGTCTGAAGGGTTCAAAAGTGTGTTGGTCAAACCATCCATTGTAAAAGGTAGATGCCAGGGGACCACAGTGGGTCCACTAAGGTTCACCGGGAAGGACACTGCCTGGGTGTGAATGATATAAGGAGTGGAAACAGGCCCTGTCTCAGGTAAGTTCTGAAGTATAACTATCGTCCTGAAAACAACAAGGTTGTGTTTGGAAGAAGGACAGTGAGAAGGGAGAGTGTTACGAGGCCCCGAAAGTGACAGAGCTAAAGAAGATGCAGTTGTAGGGAAGACTGTAGCAGAAATGTCAGAAGTTGTCTATGGAAGTCAACCTTACCGCAAAAAACAAAGCAGGATGTCTGTGATACAGTTCCCAATCACAAAAGAAGCTTGTAAAGGAGGGTCCGACCAGTAGGAACAGAAGCCGGTACAAGAGCCAAAGTTGGTCGCTGGATCTAGGACAATGTCCAGACGGCGAGATTGCGACCCCCTCAAGATGAAAACCCAAAGCGAAAACAAACACTGGAGAGGCTATGGTGAGTCTGGACAGGGACTCCACCGAACAGCCGAGATGGTCCCTCCTCTCGGAAAAAGTATTGATCAGGAGATGAAGGAGAGGGCCGTCTATGGCTCAGGAGATACGATCGAACAAGAATCAGTAGGGAGGTAAGGTAGCGAAAGGATTCCATGGACGCCCGGCTCGCCTGTGGATCCCTGGTTCAAACATCATTTTCCCGCCCTAACTTATGTTCGGAAAAAATTATTCACCACCTATAATTACACTTATAACCAAATAAAGAATGGTTACAATCAATTAATTTATATTCTACTCATATCGATGTTGTTGGAAATGCCCCCTCTGCTATAATACCAATAGCACAAACGCATGGAAACATCGAAACGGGTATAAAATGTCGTCGAATGTATCGTACAACATTTCCAAAACTGGAAACGTCGTACGGTATGGCTATTGGCGTTTCCAAGGTGTTTTGGTTATTTTTAGTGACATTTCAGACATTTTTTGAAAGTTTCCAAGTTGAGCTAAAGGTCGGAGAAGGGCATGGGACTCATAGGAAAATGTTGCCTTGTCCATGCTAACGACCCTTTAAGACAAAACAAATATAGGGGATTGAGGTTTGAGGAGTTTGTGACCTTAATAATTAATCGTAATTAAGTAAATTTTGACATTCTCATTTATCTTACCCTTTCTATCCTTTTACTTAAATTTTTAGCAATTATCATTAATTGTTTCAAGATGTTTTAGAGTGGTTCCAACATCAATGAACTTCATATGGAGAAAATAGAATTTCATACCCCATTCAAAGTTTAACAGATTTAATAGTTTTCAAGACTTTGGAATTAAAAGGATTGTATCATTTCCACTAGATTCTATCATGTATGAGGGTATGAGATTGGATTTAATCAAGTCCACTAACTATGGGATTTTGCATCATGTAATCATCTACAAAGTTAATATAGACATAGATCTCCTTCTAAAATGTCATGTATGTGTATCATTCTTATTAGTCCCTGTCGTCGGCATAGAGGGACTATAACGATCGATAATTTGTTGACTACATATTAGTTTGTCCTTTGACTAGAAATATTTGCATAATACCTATTGTTGGAGCTAGGGAATTAAAAGCATATATTTTCATATAATAAAAAGTACCATATATGTATTGATCTGATTGGATAAGAGATTGGAGATCTTATTGTCGGCTTCGCTATTCCCAATGTTTTATATGGCAACATATCCAAACTTTTTCTCGTATACAGTCTTTTTTATTCATATATTTTTCCTATATATTGCTTGAAGGTGGATTAATGCTAGCATTAGTTTGAATGATTGTATTAGCATTTTCTGCTAGCTGAATATATCCCTAAATTTTAATATGTAGTAAGCATATTGAAATGTTTTGATATCCAAGCTTTATAGTGATTAAGAATTCCAAAGTTTATAACGTCCTTTCCAGATGTATTTGTATTGAAATGTATTGACATTTTTTTCGAGATGCCTCAATAGGCCTGACAGCTTAAATGTTTACATGACGCAACGTCCTCCAACGGGCCTGACAACTTAAATGTTTACATGACACAATGTCCTCCAACAAGCCTGACAGCTTAAATGTTTGCATACCACGAGGTCCTTAGAGATCCTGACAACCTTAAATGTTTATCTAAATACGCCTTTCAGAGTACATTTTTCCTCGAAATTTTCCATACAGTTATAGTGAATTTGCATAGTATTGTTGTGCACCGTCAGTTGAATAGCCATTTTATGTTTCATCCTTCTTCTACCTTTGCAATGTAGTTTTGTCATCGTTGAAGCTACATACATTGTTTACTGGTTCGGTGACTGCTTCTTCTTCGCTAGTTTGTCGGTTGTTGCTTGTTGTTGTTTCGCTTCTGTGTTTCATCGTTTCAGAGTAAGTTTCGATGCCATAGTTTCATTTTCTATTCCTTGTTTGTTGTTCAGTGTTTGCAGTTTGCAAGTAAGAATGTTTGTTTATTTGTAGTGGCATGGTCCTCGTATATTTTTGGTTCCTTCTGTGCTTGGGCTGCAGTTTCGTAATCGTTGGAGATACATATGTTGTTTTCTAGCTCGGTGGTTCTTGTTGTTTCGTTGGTTCATGGGTTGTTGGTTCTATTTGTTTGGCTCAGGTTTACGCTTTGGGGCCCTGGGGTTGCAGTTCGACCTGTTCGTGCTTTCTCACTGGTTTGGTGCTTGTTGTTTTGTTTTGTTTGATTCGGCCTTGCAGGGTTGGGGTCCAGCACCGGTGGTTGGAGCTTTTTGTTTTTCATTTTTTTTTTATTATTATTGTTTATTGGGGTGCTTTACGGTGTTCAGCCCCTGCACCCACGAGTCAACATGCAGTTCTGTTATTTTCCCTGTCTACTAAGGTCGATATTTGTTCTTCTATGAGATTTTGTTGGTGCTTTGGTGCTGGCATGAAAGAAAATAGCTTCATGCAAAATTGTTCGAGGATTACATGTGAAATTGCAATATTCGTTGTTTTATTGTTAGAATAAAGCATATGCAGGCTACATTTATAAACCATGTATGGTCAGATGTGCCCATATGAAATTACATGTTCTTTCTCCTCTACACAGACTGGTGTGCGCACGATACAATTTGTGTTGTGTTTGAGATATGATATGTACAACAAAGATTCTGCAAAATTATATTTGGATGTCTGGAAGCATGTCTTGGTAGTTTTCCACGGAAAACCAAAAACTTGTATCGTGGGCACAACAATCTATGTAGAGGATAAAGAACATGTATTTCCATCAGTGGAAGCATATATTGATAATTTGTCATGGAAAACCAGAAATCATTTAGCTACGACCATGCAATTTCGTGATATTTTGTGGCTTGTAATATATTTTGGGCAGGGAAAAAAAAATTACACGTTTACAACTATGGATGGAGAAGCGCAAAGGTTAATGTTTGTGCCTATCTTCTAGACTATTTGTTGAGTTTGTTTTGCTATATGTACATATTTCTTGTTCTCCGGTGCATACCAGCTTCCATTCATGTTCATTGTATTTTGTGCATTCCCACATTCAAACAAACAGAATAGCTGGATAAAACGAGAGAGTCTTGACTGCATCAGTTGAAGAGGATATACAAAGGTGCATGCTTGTACTGTTATTTCATATTGCATTGTTTTGTATTTCATTTATGGTTTGTATATATGTTCACCTAGTTTATTATATGTACATGTTGCGTGCCTTCCTACATGGTAGCTTATCTTCATTACATGCCTTCTTGCATACTAACCTACTTCATGTTCATTGTGATTTCGTTGCATTGCTACATTTAAACAAACATAATAGTTGGAGATGACGATGGGCTCTTTCGCGGGTAAATAACCTTGTTTCTCTTTATTTTACATGTATTTCTTCATTATAAGTTATCTTCAATACATGCCTTCCTACATACTAAGCTACTTCATGTCCGTTGTGTTTTCGTTGCATTGTTGCATTTAAACAAACATAATGGTTGGAGAGGACGATGGACTCTTTGGCGAGTAAATAGACTTGTTTCTCTTTCTTTTATATGTATGTCTTCATACTAACTTGCCTTCATGTCCATTTCATATTCGACGTCGTTGCCTTGGAAAAAAAAGGTTGCTTGGATAGGAAGATGAATTGTTTTGTGCAACAACATAGGGTTTTGTGGTACAATCTTCTAAAAGGTATACCAACTGTGTTGGTAAATTAATTATACAAACCGGGTGGGGGCATATAATATTAGACTTGAAAACGATAGCTTGGCAGCAATGGGCTTTTCTTCCCTCCCTATTTCTACTTTTTCCATTTTCTATTATCCCCTTTTTTTTTCTAATTCATCTGCTTAGTGTGCTTTCCGAAAATTCCTTGGTGCGTCGGTTGGCGGACTAATGGTTTCACATCTATGGTCATTCTTATACTTTATTCCATAGTTACCCACTTTTTTGATTGTGGGTGTCAGGTTGGCAGGTTCAATATTGTTCCCCTAGCTTCCGGGGGTCCGCGATATACATATTGGCCATGGTGCCCAGCCCTCACGCCCTATTTACTGTTAAAATTTTAGTTAAAGAAAATCAGATGCATTCAATTTTATGGTTATTTAGTGCTTCTGATGGAAAGTATACAATGCATATGTTTGTTTAGTCCTGATGTTTATCTGCACATGCTTGCATCAGAAAAAGTTGGACTAGTGACATGGGCATGAGCAGTCATTCATCCCAGACATCAGCAGACTGGCAAGGCCAAAGGTAAAGGTGCATACGCTCTGCTCTTACTATGTTTACTAAACAAATATCCTCGGCTATATATTCATATACGACATGGTGGATATGTTGATGCCATCTACAATACATGGTTTGCAGTTCACAAGAAGTCTCAACAAGTACAAGCGAGACGTCGAACGTGCTACATTTTCTGTAGAATAAGAGGTGTGGTTTGAAAAATCTGGCTCCATAGTTCATCGAGGCTATGCGTGTACTTGTATATTTATGCCAGTGAAAGAAGAATACAAACAAAAAAAATGCACAGTACCATTCACTTTAGTTTTCCTGTTAAAAAGTTATCACCAGGTCTAGAGTTGTAACATCCAAAGTACTATCATTAGAGGGCTTGAACAATCGTCGAATTGGAGAAGTGTTCGTCGAGGACATAATGGTCGTCTATAGCACCTACTTGGACAAGGAAAACAAAAGTAGATCCATTATGCATGTTGACATGAAAGACAAGGAGGCCATGATGACAGTGACACTGATTGTTCCTCCACAACTTGTCCAGAAACATGCAGAAAAGATATTGTCAGGTAATGGGATATCCTTTACAAATTTTAATATATTTCCCAAAATGGTATATGACCATGGTGATTGTGATTGAATTATTTCGCTCAACAAAACAAGCATTGTGGAAAAAAAATTCGTTGTTTGTTCAGAATATTGTTTCGTTCCAGACTCGACTATCAGCCAGCTTGCACAGAGCACTGATATTTACCCAATCGGAACAATTGGCGCAACTATCACACTGGCGAGTAAACTTGGCTCACAACACATTCTTCGTATAAAGGATGGAGAGTCGAACAACGACAAGGAAATGGTACCGCTTTTCATATTCAGTTTTTTCCTTTACTTTCACATGTGCATGTATCTCGGCTAAGTTACACAAATATTGCACTATTCCATGTTGGAGGTACAATTGTTCGATACGTATTCAAATTTGTTTTCGTAAATGGAACAACAATTGCATAAAGGACAGATTCCACTTATGTTGTTAAAAAATGTAACAAAGAAAAGGGATGTTAGAGAAAGGATCTTTCGGACAACCCAGGAAATGTTTGTAACAGAGTTGCGAGCAGATATAGTAGAGGATCTGAAGAAACTAGCTAGCTATAAAACTTTTGTGCATATACATCCACAAAATCATCCTCACTTTGCTTATATAAATAGCCTTCAACAAATTTCTACGCCCTGTTTAATTTATTTTTTATTTTTTTAAGAGGAGGGAGGGGTGCAGTTGTGTATTATATTATTCAATGTATTAATTCCTATGCTCGCGTTTCGAGGTTGAAGGTGTTTTAGTTGCAACCAATGTGTACTCGACCCCCTTTGAACCTGTATGTGCAAAATGCAACTCTCCTGCTTCTGCCTCCACTTTTACAAGTGATGATACGATTGTTTGTCTGTGATGCAGTGGCGTCGGTGAAAAATTTCCATGTGTATATGGACGTGCGTCAATGTTGTCATCGAACCATGGGAAACCTACAACCGTTCATTGTACAATTAAGGCACCCTATGTTACAAAATGTGCTTCATAAGTTGGCAGAGTTGTCATATGAAACGTACCTACAGAAAAAAGACAAGCCTGATGTCTACATGCTGTGGGACCTTCGGATATATAGAATTCCGCCAATGAGGACAATGCAATTTTTCCTTATCGTTGAAGAAGGAAAAATATATATATATATATATATATATATATATATATGCTTGCATATATATATATATATATATATATATATATATATATATATATATATATCAAGCTTTAAAACGAAAATACCTCATGTCTCTGTAATATTTCTTCAACATCCAGGTGAATGTTCGTCGGACTCGACTACTTGTGATTGCATGCGCATAGGATTGTTCGTTCCAAAGTAGTTGGGATTACACACGCATAAGATTGTTCGTTCCAAAAAATGGGAAACATGGTAGCAAACCCCATATATCCCATGTCCCTGGTTATTTTCTACTGGGAACATATACCAGATTGAAGAGAAAACGAATGTGGCGATGTCTTTTCTTTGTATATCAAATTGTTTGGTGCAAAGGTCGATGCGTCCTGGTCTATGGAACCTTCTGGGAACTTTCTTGCGACCTGTTTGAAGTTTGGTTGGTTCTTGGTTGTCTGCTTCGTCTGTCAATTTGTATACCACGGAACTCCAACTGTTGTTTGGAGGACATAGGATAATATAATTGAATTTTTTAGCCAACTGGCCCGCAAATCCGCCTAATAATTTCTATGGCACTCTGGCGCAAATGTAGTATGTGGCTTGTTTTAGCAATTTTCCTTGATCGATGAACTTGGTAAAATTAATGCCCTGGAATAATTTTAAATCAACGAATATATACTATGTGAAGTGAAATTGTGCTATCATATCAACAAGAGGCCCTTAAAATTCAAATTGGTCGTTGTTTTGGCATTTTTTCTTAATCGATGAACTTGGTCAAATTAATGTCCTGAAATAATTTGAAATCAACGAATATATACTGTGCGAAGTGCAATTGTGATATCATATGAACAAGAGGCCCTTAAAATTCAAATTGGTCCTTGTTATATTTGCGGTGATAGAATTTAAAAAAAACTTTATTTTGTTTCCTTCATTTTTAAAAAAATAAGTGATTTAACATCCTTTCATAATTTTATGTAATTCGATTGTACAATATCAATATTTAATATTAATAATTTAGTATTTGAAAATAATGTTTTTAGATCAAGTTAGATATGATGACCATCCGTAAACAATCGCAATCTTGAACCCGACAGTCCTGGAGTCCTTTCGATTTGTATGTCGCGGAACTCCGAGTGCTATTTGGAGGACATAAGACAATAGAAGTGCAATGTTGAGCCAACCACCTCACAAGTTCGTCTGTCAATTTGTATATCACGGAATTCTGGGTGCTATTTGTAGGACACAAAACAATAGAGGCTCAATTTTGAGCCCTCCAGGCCGAGAATCCGTGACCCAAAAAGTGGCTAAGTATGGAATGAGGGATCCACATATGCTCTATAAAATCTCATGTCCATACTTTATATAAGTACATGTTCACTATGTATTGCTCGTTTTTCAGAAAACTTTTATATTACTGGCCAGACCAAATTGTACAAACTTTCTTGTCTAATTAAATTCTACAATATCAATATTTAATATTAATAATTTAGTATTGAAAATAATGTTTTTAGATCATGTTAGATAGTTTATAGGGATTACCATCCGTAAACAATGGAAAACTTGAACCCGTCATCCTTGGAATCCATCTATCAATTTGTATATCATGGAATTCTGAGTGCTATTTGGAGGACACAGAACAATGGAAGTGAAATGTTGAGCCAGGTAGCCCGCAGGTCCGCTTGTCAATTTATATATTGCGTAATTATGGGTGCTATTTGTAGTCCGTGGAACAATAGAGGCCCAATTTTTAGCCTGCCAACCCAAGATCCCACGATCCAAAAAGTGGCTAAGTATGGAATGGCAGATCCATACATGATCTATAAAACTTTCATGGCCATACTTTATAAGAGTACATACTTAGTATGTATTACTCATTTTTCGAAAAACTTGTAGGTGTCGAAGTTGGCGGATTCACGAATTTAGATTTCACTTACTTTTATATCACCAGGTAGACTGACCGCTTCCTCGTTTGATATTGTAATAAACGAATATAAACTGGCCCAAGTCCAATTGTGCCATGAAATCAACATGAGGCCCTTAAAATTCAAATAGTTGGAAAGTTCGCTTGTCAATTTGTATATCGCAGAAATGTGGGTGCTATTTGTAGGGCACAAAACAACAGAGGCCCAATTTTGAACCCGCCAGCCCGAGAATCCGTGATCCAAATAGTGGCTAAGTATGGAATGAGGGATTCGTACATGCTCTATAAAATCTCATGCCCATAGTTTTTAGAAGTACATCTTTAGTATGTATTACTCGTTTCATCTGAATGTTGTTTAGAAGACACAGAACAATAGAACTGCAATGTTGAGCGACCTAGTCCGCAAGTTCAGCTGTCAATTTGTATATCGTAGGACTTTGGGTGCTATTTGTAGGATACAGAGCAATAGAGGCCTAGCTTTGAGCCCGCCAGACCAAGAACCCACAATCGAAAAAGTGGCCAAGTATGAAATGTGGTATCCATACAAGCTCTATAAAAAAATCATGTCCATACCTTGTAAGAGTTCATACTTAGAATGTATTACTCATTTTTCGGAAAACTTCTACCTGCGGAAGTTGGTGGATTCACGACTTCATGTTTCAATTACTTTTATATCACCAGACCGACAGACCGCTTCTCTGTTTGATATTGTAAGCAATGAATATAAACTGGTGCAAGTCCAATTGTGCTATTACATCAACACGAGGCCCTTAAAATTGAAATAGTCCGCAAATCCTCTTGTCAATTTGTATATCGTGAAACTCTGGGTGCTATTTGTAGGGAATAGAACAACAGAGGCCCAATTTTGAGCCCGCCAGTCCAAGAACCCTTGATCCAAAAAGTGACTAAGTATGGAATGAGGGTTGTGTACATGCTCTATAAAATCTCATGCCCATACTTTATAAAAGTACATATTTGGTATGTATAACTTGTTTCTTGCGAAATTTTCTAGGTGTGAAACTTGACGGATACACATGTTCAGATTTCCACCCATTTTTATATCAGCATCCCGAACGACCTCTTTCCCATTTCATATTATACAAAAAAAATTGAAGGCAAGTTTTCGAATACGCAGGTTTTTCTTTGAAATAAGATATTTCATGTCCTTTTATAATTTTATGTAATTAAATTGTACAATATCAATATTTAATATGAATACTTTAGTTTTGAAAATAATATTTTTTGGTAGTGTTACATAGTTCATAGGGATCACCATCCCTAAACAATCACAAGGTTGAGCCCGCCAGCCCTGGAGTCCATCTGTGAATTTGTATATGGCGGAACTCCGAGTGTTGTTTGAACGACGTGGAACAATAGAAATGCAATGTTGAGCGAGCCAGCCCGCAAGTCCTCCTATCAATTTGTATATCGCGGAACTCTTGGGTGCTACTTGTAGCTAACGAAACAATAGAGGCCCAGTTTTGAGCCTGCCAGCCAGAGTACCAGTGATCCAAATATTGGCTTAAGTATGGAATGCAGGAACAGTACATGCTCTATAAAATATCATGTCTATACTTTCTAAAACTAGATTTTATGTATCACTCATTTTTTTCAGAAAATTTCTTGGTAAGGAAGTTGGCGGATTCACATATTCAGATTTCACTTACTTTTATATCACCAGCCCGACCGACCGAACGCTTCCTCGTTTCATATTGTACAAACCTCCTTGTCTAATTAAATTGTACATTACCAATATTTAATATTAATCATTTAGTATTCAAAATAATGTCTTTAGATAATGTCCAATAGTTAATAGGCATTAGCATCCGTAAAAAATCACACTCTCGAGGATGCTAGCCCTGGAGTCCGTCTATCAATTTGAATATTGTGGAACTCTTAGTACTGTTTGTATGACATGAAACAAAAGGAGTGCAATTTTTTGTGAGCCACCCCGTAAGTCCGTTGACCAATTTGTATATCAAGAATTTTGAATGCTATTTGTAGGCCACGGAACAATGGATGTCCAATTAGAGCCCGCCAGTCCGAGCACCCGCGATCCAAAAAGTGGCTAAGTATGGAATGCGGGATCCGTACATGCTCTATAACATCTCATGTTCATACTTTATAGTACATATTTAGTGTGTATTACTCGTTTTTTGGAAAATTTGTAGTTTCTCTTTTCTCTCTGATTTCCCTTTTTGAAACGTGGGTTCCTGCATAGGGAGGTTTAACATTGCATTTCCATTGTTTCTCCGCCTGCAAGTAGCACCCGGACTACGCGATTTACAAATTCGCAAACAAACCCCCCTTCATATCCTATGCTTTCACTTTCTGTTTACTTGGTTCTTTTTCCCAATGTCTCATGATTTTATATACAGAACCCGAGGTTCAGCAATATACAAATTTCCCTCTCTCCATTGCGCTTTTGTTGTTCCCCTATGCACAAAAAACACCCTAAATTCCATGACATACAAATTGATGGTCGATATCTATCACTCAGATGCAATATGACCATCGGCCCTTCACATCTCCTGCGTATATCTTCTACCCTTTTTTTTTGTAACACGCTCGACCACTTTCCATACTTAGGTATTTCTTGGAATCGATTTCGCGGGTTGGCCAGTGCGTGAAATGTACAATGCTTCGTCGCAATTCGCCAAAACCGTTGCCTTCGTACTTGTTTCCAGATATGCAATAATTAAGCTTTAATGCTAGTAGTTCATCCTACAGGAACCGTTAAGATTGTCATTAATGTCCGGAAGTCCAGAGAAGATTTGTCATTACTGTGAATTAAACTAATATTTACGCACAAGTATGTTATCCTTTCCAAGTATTCATTTCAAACACGATGCAATATGTTTTTTGTGCACCGACAGGTTGGCGCTTTTAAAAAATTTCTAATTCTTAATCTCTCTTCGTCGTCACCGGGACCTTCTCACTTTTTTCTAATTATGCAATTCGCGAGTTGTGATGGTGACAACTCATTCCACACGAACCCTGGAGATTTTCATTGATCAGAGAAAGGCTCAAGGAGATATTCCATTGATACACATTAAACCATAATTTGTGGAGGTTTATATTATCCCTCCCCGATTTTCATTTCAAACATCGTCTCAAGCAAATGGAAATTCTTGTTAAGTTGTGGCAACAGTTCTGTCCAGATACAGTAAACACATTGTGGCATAATGGCTAGAGGTTCAACTATTCTAGGGCATATTCTTACTACTCATCTCCCTCCTCCCAAGAGAAAAAAAGGAGATGGTCCCTTGGTACACCGAGAGATATATTTCAAGCCAAAGAATTCCAAGGAAACCCTGTCTGCTCAAAGAACCTGCCCAGTTGCATTCATGGATGGCACAGAGGTTGATGTCATGAATTTTGAGCCGGAAGAAGATGACCTGATGGGCGATGATACGAAAATGGATGATGGAAATGCAGAGACTCTTCCCACTCCTATGCCCAAATTGAAATCAACCATAATAGACGCAACTTCCCGTCTCAGTGATGGTCGTCCTAAAAAAACCAAAAGGAGTTTCAGAAAAGAAACCGACGCTAAACGCAATAGCCTCTTTGCAGCATGAAAATAGGATTTCCAGAGTTCCAAATTAATCTGTTATGGGTTGAAGAGTTTGAATGTAAAGTAATGATATGTTGATGCTCCCAGAGATATATTTCAATCCAAAAAATTATTCACTTGTGGGACTACTGTCCTATTCTCTGGATATACAATTAACATCTTTGGGAATCAAGTCCAAAACTCTCACCGTTGCAAGTCATTTTTCTACTAGTCATCTCCTTCCACCCAGAATGGACTAATTTGGGCCTCTGAAATTGCACGTGCAACCTGTGCTCCTGAGTTTTTTTTGACTATGCAGAGGCGGTTTCAGCTAAGAGATATTCCATTTGCCTTGCAACGTTTTTCTTCTTCTTCCTCATGCGAAGCTTCTGAAAACTATCAATTTCAGCACAGGATGATTCATCGAGGAGAAAACTGCAAGGATCTTGCATACTGCAGATCCCATGCCTGTGTTTGTCATAGATACGTTCAATTTTTTGGCTCAAAGAACTGGGTCCAATTTCTAAGGATAGATATACAATACTCGGTGTTTTTCTTATTTTTTTAAATGGATTTTCTATTAAAAAAAAATTGCCTTGGACTCTTCGTTGCTGCTTCTTTTATGGATTTAATGCCTGTTCTCATTGGCATGGTTCAGTGCTCTCGTACTTCTTCGATATTGTGTTTACTTAGGTTATTTTTTATAATATGGGACATCTAACAATTATATGACAATGTACTATGTCAATCCACCAGCCTTTTATGCAAACAAAAAATGGATTACACAGTTTCAAACCAACGTTTAATTCTATTCGTAATGCAGATAGAACATAGCAATACCAATGTACAATCTTGCAGCAAAATCATTGTTTTTGTTTCTATACATGCAATTATTAAGTTTTAATGCTAACAACCCATAATTCAAGAAGTTTAATACTTAAGTTAATATATTGCAGTCATGGAAGAATGTACCAAGAACACAGTTACACCCACACGTTCCAATAAAATCTAATCTTCAACAAAGCATTTGCTGGCAATTAGTAGAAAATGAAGTTTATTAGTTAAGTTAATATGTTACAATCATGGAAGAATGTATCAAGAACATACTTACACGCACAGGTTGCAATAAAATCTAATCTTCGACAATGCATTTGCTGACAATTAATAGAAAATGATGGTTTTGCAACAATGGGGCTTCTTTGAAACCAATTTGCGCTTACGAAAATTGCCTTCCGTCTTTCTATTTTCCCACTCTTTTATTCCCTATAGTTTCTCTTCTTGGTTACTTAATCGTTTTTTTCCCGAAAATGCCTTGTTGCGCGACTTGGCGGATTCACGCATTTCCAATGAGCGCTTCCCCTTTATTTAAATTGGCCCTCTATTGTTCTGTGTCCTACAACTAGAACCCAGAGTTATGTGATATACAAATTGACAGGTGGACTTATGCGTTGGTTGGGTCAACATTGCACTTATGCTTTTCCGTGACCTCCAAATAGCATTCAGAGCTCCGCGATATACAAATTGACAGACAGGCTCCAGGGCTGGTGGGCTCAAGATTTCCTTTGTTTACGGATGGAAAAGTGTTAAAACGATCCATACCACATTTGCCCCACATAAGCTATATTAAAAGGGAAAAGCATTTCCTCTATAGTTTCATGTCCTGCAAACAACACCCACAGTTCCGCACTATACAAATTGACAGCTGGACTTGTGGGCTGGATGGCTAATAAAATGCCTCAGAGTTCCACGATATACAAATTTACAGATGAAGCATACAAGCGAGAACCAAGTAAACTCGCGGATCGTATTCCTGGTTTTTGTTTTTTGTTCCCACCAACTTCGCAATTCTTTCCAAGTATATATCTTGCCATGAAAATGGGATATTTGTTACAAATGTGAATATATTGGTCCTTGTTTTTTGTCTTCTATACTTGGCCAAATATCCATTTCTCTTTTCCCTGAACTTTATTTTTTTCGTCACTTATTCGTTTTTTTTTAAATGTATGGATGCATGCGTGGGTGGTCTTGCGGGTTCACACTTGCACTCATGCTCTTTTATCACAACATCGACTGACCGCTTCCCCATTCCATACCAAGAAACTTCTTCGACCGCGAATTCCCAGTAGGCGGTCTCTAGATTGGACTTCTATTGTTCCATGGCCTGCGAATAGTACCGTCACTTCCGCGATATACAAATTTACAACTGAACTCAGATCATACCCTCTTCCGTATTACGGTCCACCTATCATGCCCTCTTCTGTGGTATACATTTTGCACTAAAAACTTCTAAGAAACACAATTTAACCGTCGAGTCCTCACGTCTTTTGTGGAACTATTGTCACCCCATTTTGAAGCTCGTCTGTCTTCTTTCCATACGTTGCCATTTCTTTGAATTTCTTTGGTGGATCGTTGGTTTGGCGGGTTGAAGAAATATTCAGTTCCTAGTCATTGTTTCCTGTGCCCGCGCCCCTTTGAAATTAGCAATTGCAAATTATATATAAGATCTTATTTCTAGGCATGCAATTAGAAATTTCCCTATTCCATACTTAGCCACTTTTCCGGAATTCCGCAAATATACAAACTTGCCACTGAACTGCCCCATCATGATCTCTTCCGTTTAAAAAATTTTGCATTCAAAAATTCTGATACATAAAATTTGACCGTGGAACAATCACCTATCCTGAGTATCCTCGTAATCCTTTTTTGAATCTCGTCCGACCGCTTTTCAGAGATTTCCATTATTTCCTTGCTCTATGCGGTCTCTGTCACCTTCACACTTGTCTATAATAAAAGAAAAAAAATAGTTATATATATATATACACACATATCTTGTTTCTAAATATGGAATTACTGACATTTAATTCTAACGGGTCATCATGCAGGAACAATATAGATTGTCATTGATGGGCGAAAGGCTCGAGGAGATCTCCTATTGATGCGCATTAAACCAAGATTTACAAGGGGTTATATTATCCCTTCCGAGTGTTGATTTCAAAATCATGAAATGTCGTTCGCACGTCATGGCCTTCGCACGTTCATGAAACCTCCAATCCTTAATTTCTCTTCATCGTACCCGCCACCTTCGCATTTCTAAATATGCAATAAGTAAGCTTTACTGCTAATAGTTCATCATGCACCACTCATACAGATTATCATTAATCAGCGAAAGGCTCAAGGAGCTTTCCTATTCATAATAATTTAACCAAGATTTAGTGGGGAGTTACATTATCGACTCTAACTGCTCATTTAAACCATCATCTGGAGAAAACCAGCGTTCTCATAAACCTATGGCATCATCTCGACAACACTTTTGTGGAGATACAATGAACATATTCGGGCGCGAGGACCATAACGTCCAGTGGTCTAGGGCATATTCTTATTACTCAACCTCTACCGCAGAGAACCAAGTAATTTGGACCTCTGGGATTGCTCATGCGGGCTATGCCCCTGAGGTTTTTGACAGTAAAGACCTAGTCTCTTGGTGCGCCGATAAATTTATTTCAGAAAAAAGAATTATTCCACTGCGGGACCGCTCTTCTGTTTATTTTTCACCTCATGTCTTCCACCAGATGCTAAGATTGTCAGATCCAACATTGACGTTCAGAGGAGAAGATTGCAAACAGTTCCTAGCAAAGCATAATAACGAGTTGGACCTCTTGCCCCATTTTTTGGAAAGCCCATTTTTAGTTCCTGAAGATATTACAAGCTTGTAGGTTAGTTCATTTAGAAATCCATTTCACAAAATTGCCTAGATGTTTACAAGAATAACGGGATAGGTGTCCACAAAAACTGTTCCCCGGATGGCTCTTTATATTTTGTATTTCACAGTCAACGAACAAGCCATTTTTTATTGGGGCAGGTTAATTTCCCATGAAATATGTTCCCAATTGTTAAGCTTCAAAAGGGAAAAGAAATTTTATATGACATCCTATTTATTTTTTGCAATAGCGCATTCCTATCAGTTTCCAGAACTGTCTCTGTCCAAGAATGTCAACTGTGAATTCCACCAAGTAACGTTCTGGTACCAGGCCTTGTGGAAGCACAAGGATTCTAACTATTTTTATGAGGTTTTTAATGGCTTCGTGTCTGTTTTCAAAGTTTTGTTGTTAGGATAAGATGCTCCCCGCATATCTGAACAGGAAACCAGTTTTTTGGACAAGAAAGGGACACTCAAACATTTGGATAATTACACTGTCATAAGATTTTTTGGCTCCACGGAAAAACCTGCTCTCCTTCCATGTCACATTACAGACAAAATTTTTGTTGCAAAAGTAGCATGGCAATACATCTACTGGTTCCATCTGTTGCAAAAGAAGAAGAAAAAAATAGTTTATTTCTCTGCCTTGGAAAGTAAGGGAGTTCGTGTTGAAAAACGTCAACAAAATTGATGAATTTGTAGCACATTCTAGCATCTCCAACCTGAGATATGTTGAAATCATAAGAGGGTTCGACCCCTATAATATTTTTCGACAACATTTACAAACACTTGGCCTCGACGATTGTTTTAAAAAAAAACACTTGCCTAAAAACAGAGACAGTGGCGACAACAGTCATGCCTCTGATGTCGGCGATGTAGACATAGTGCAAAGCTACACTAAATTGTACACGCAACAGGGGAAAGGCCTCAGTGAAAAGAGTGTTCAATTGGAAAATAGCACTCCAAAAAGTACGACATCCCGAAGCATCGCTCGAACGACCCACCACAACAACAAAGAAACTTAGAGTTCTTCAAACGGAGGAGGAGATAATGACCCTCCTCGCTCTAAAATTGATAGTTCTCACAAGCTTCCAGTAGAGAATAAGAGAAAAAAAAAAGTGGAGCAGGCGGAAGAGCCAAAAATTTAGAGTGAGAACATGGAACTTGACACTGATCTGGATAGCATGCTCTGCTTCCTTGATCAGCCCGAAGATGCCATCTTCCATAGTCATCCAATGGACATATCCGTTACCAATTGTTTTTACGAAGATGAATCCTTCGTGTTCCAAAACGTTGTTTTTTATAGCCAGTCCAAAAAATTGATAATTGAGAAAAAGGATGTTAAAAATAAGAAAGGAAAATCTCGTTAAGAGGTTGACCTTGCCAACATGCGACCGTACCAAATCTGTCAACTTCACACCACGAGCAGAGAAGCACTTCGTGATTCCATTGGAGGCATCGAGATCGAGAATGTCAGACTGAAGGACCAGGTCAAGGAATTGGAATACGCTTTCATTCCTATGCCATTTCTTGTCAACCCTTTGGCAATAGCCATGTATGCCACCCCTACAGACAACGTAAAAGCATCCTCCACCCTACTCGCATCCTGTAGAGGATATGTGGAGAATAATATCAAAAAAATAATGGAACTCATTACTGAGGCGTGGAAAAGATCACAAACCATCACTTCCCTTGGAACTAGGGCACATAGTTTGCTTGAACATTTGCAGGCTGAGTTAAAAGATGAAGAAAATTTCTTTTTAAAAACGGTCATTCATTTTGGCACCATTGTCAACAATATGACAGAAACAAAAAGAAGAGAACAAGATCTTCCATCCAAAAACCAGATCGGTCAATTGAATGCATGTTGGAAAGAAAAAGTGAAGAACCTGCATCTCATTGTTCAGTGATGTGAACAATCCATATCGACCATATCGAAGAAAGATAAATTATACACAAGGCTGTCAAATATAGACTTAGCTGGGAAAACCAATGACTTCCAAGACCCCGACTTAATCACTAACTCCTTTCCCTTAACCAGGCAAGAGTTCGATAAACAGGTTGCTATGTTTAAGGCCTTGTCTCTGAAATGTTTTTACAGCATCCTTCAATTTGATCAAGCTCACGTCCATGACTGGCTAGTCAAATATTCAATACAGAATGAGGAAATTCATCAGGCTCTCTGTAATATTTATATCGACTTCTGGGAATTAGAAAACGATATTTTCAACATAAAAATACGGAATGAGATCAACGTCGCCCCAATGAGAAGCTACATTGAAGAATGGCTCGAAATGCAATTGAATCAGGCCGTCGACGAAAGGAAACAGGAAGTTGTCAGGATTCCAACAATCATCGACGACATCATTGAAACTGCAGTCGTCAGTGACATCAATGAAACGACAACCACAAGAAAATAGCCAAAGGGCTCATATGTACCCTCACTGTAAGTCTAATGATCGCATCGTCCTTTGTTTATCAACACAGTTATTCCACTTTCTTAAATTAAATAGAGATGTGTAGGCAAACACTTATACCTTTCCATTTATTATTTTTGCAGGTATTGCACTTTATCTTCTTTCTAGAATCATGTTTCTTGTACATATTTCTCTAATGGTCTGTGGGATCCCCAATCCCAATCTACATGACAAACACATTGAAATTCCGATTTATATGTAACAGACTTTAATTTTTTTGTATATTTCAAAATTTCCAATAGTATGTAACAAACTTTTATTTTTTGGCATACTTCAAATAAAAATGTTTTCTTATCTCCTTTTAAATTTATGTCTTCATACATTTTTATCTTTCACCAGTCTCTATGACAAATGCATTTAAATGTTTATATGTAACAGACTTTTATTTTTTTATATATTTCAAAATAAATGTGCTCTACATGCCAAGCGTCATTTATTTATACCTCATGTTCACAAATGCATTTAAATTTTTATATGTAACATACTTTTACTTTTTTATATATTTCAAAATAAATGGTGCTCTACATAACAAGCATCATTTACTTATGCCCCATGTTTTGTGATATACATGTTTTATACAACATTTTCGTCATATACATTTCAAAATTTCCAGTAGCATTTAACAAACTTTTATTTTTTTACATATTTCAAATAAAATTGTTTTCTTATCTCCTTTTAATTTTATGTCTTCATACATTTTTATCTTTCACTAGTCCATATGGCG